>JANHGB010052725.1:14554-72118 GCA_026283785.1 Coracopsis vasa | reverse complement strand
CATAACTGCTAGGGCTCTGCAGCACCATCTGAAGATCTGCTTATTATTACTTTATTTTTGTGAGAAGTAGCAAGTTTATCAAACAAGGAGATGATGAACTAGGGGAAGCTATGTCTGCGTGCAACCACTGTGTTCTTGCTATCTGCTCTAGTTCTGCATGCTATAAAAAGTGTATTAGACAAAGAGCTTTCGTTGGGTTGCCATTGTAGCAACCACTTCCTCCCTCTGAGCCTGAACCAATGACTTGGTGAGAGTTTGTTTGGGTAGTAGAAGGCCATGGGGTAGCAGGAAAGGAAGCAATGACATCTTTTAACTGTATTTTTAGACTATGGTGAGAGGAGTTGGTTTTGTTTAGCTCTTGGTGGGGGGGGGAGGTTTGGTTTGGGGTTTTGGGTGTTTTTTCAGTTATTGAGGTCTACAGCAGAATGCTCCAGATTAATTCTCTGCCTTTTGTACAAAACCAGCTTTTTCTAAGTCGTATGCATTTAGTCTTTGAGCTCTGTGTTTTCCACTTTAAACACATGTCAATACTAGCAGGTTACAGCCAAGAGTACTTGCACAAACTGTAATCATGTGAGTATCTTGGAGCACTCTGCTGTAATATGAAGGCCTGGAAGCAGAAAACCAGGTCCTCTATAGAGAGATCTTATCTATTTATACATTCTGTTGTTATGGTTTTCAGCTTTATTCCCTGGTGCTACTGTACACCATGAACTCTTATACCCAAAGGACTGGCTCCAAATGACGCAGCTGGCTCTAACTAATGAGGAAGTGGTTAACTTGGGAGTAGCAAGTGCAGAAAAGCTGTTTGTTCACTTACGTTCAAAGCTATCTGGAGTCAACAGGAGTCTTTCCACTGAACTCAACAGGATCTGTTCCAGCTGAAGCGGCCTTTTAGAAACTTCCCTGTTGCAGAAGGTTTGAACACCAGAGAAAATTCTTTGCAGTAAAAAGATGTTCCCACAAATTGTTTTCTCTGTTACTCTGTTACAAGCTGCTTCAGAAGGGTGCGCAGGCCAGCACAGAACCAGGAGCTGCTCGTTCTTTTGCTGTTGCTAGTGACAATTACTGCAATTACTGGTATCCAGCAGAGGTAGAGCAGCAATATCTGTCCTACAGGTTCTTTATTTCCCTGGTATATTGTCAAGGCTCCATTTGTAGCATTGGATTCCATTACAGGCTCCTTATCTTCACTGATAGATTGCCAGCTATGACTTACAGCTCCTGTATAAAAAGATTGTAGGCAGAATATAAGTATTTATTTGCAGTATAAGCCCAAGAAATGCTATCCCACTTACCTCAAGCATCATCACTTTAACTCTGTTAGTATGTGTAACTTCCTTAGGGAGAGGTGATTACCTCCCTGTGTGTATGCTGGAATGATGTATTTTTGACCATGTGAAGTTTTGAGGGGTTGTGTCTGGGCCCTTATAAATGTTTAAGTTTTTAATGAAATCGTTAGGTTGGTTTGCAGTCCTTCAATTTACTGGGTTCCTCAGAATAATGATGTTGTATTACATATAATGTGTTATGGCAGACAGGATGCATTGCTTTGATATCAGCTTTAAAGTCTTCCCTGGCATTTTGCAGATATAACAGTTAAAAGTGGACATGAAAGATTACTGCATTTGAGATTTCAGTAGCAGGATTTTTTAAATCCATGCAGTATAAAGATACAACATATTGTAAAAGGTTTCATTTCTCTAATCTTTGTAAGTACCGTGAACCTGTGTAATTCTGTTGTGTTAGTTAAAATCTGCAGCTTTGCTGTAGTTTTCTGTATCTCCTCCTGTACCGTTTCCAAGTTGAATTCCAGAGGAGGTGCTGGTAGTGTTTTGTTATGTTCTCGACTTTCCTTACAGGATTTGTTTGGGATCTGACTCTGGTCAGTAAAACCAGACAAGCACTGGTAGAATGCTTAATGCTGTGACACCATCTGTCAAAAACATCTGGACACCACATAGCTTTGCATTTCTGGATTATGATAAACTTGAATTAAGCATATAGAGTCCCTTGGCAGGAATTCTTTGCCTTCATCCTCCTTTTATTCTTCATGTGGTATTGAAAGAATGTCTGATCTGGAGGCTTTGGAGTCTGTCAGTTAGTCAGGAATGTGCTTCTTCCTGGAAGTTGTACTTATACTTACGTAAGAGCTTCCGTTCTGTGTTGTGCTGGAAAGCAGGAATTCTGCTCATCTGTGTATTGTAAAAGTATTTGTACCTTCAAGGGCGAAAAGTTTTAAATGGAAGGCTCTGTATTCTCTAATTAGCCCAGGCACGGACATTAGATGGCACATCTTGTCCCGAGCATCCTCCCTTTGCTGGCATGTGCACTCACAGATGTCACAGTCGCATTGCGTTCTGCAGCAAACTTCAAGTTTCTTGCCTGGGAGTTTATTTGGCTGCAGCTTTGTTTTTCCATAAACCAATAGCAGGCAGATTTCTACCCTAAATGTACTTGCTGCATTATATTATGCAAAAAGGCATCAGTGCAAAAGGAGTAAGTTGCTACAGTAGTGACTTATTTCAATGTGTTTGGGGGTGTTTTTGTCACTTGCAGACTTAGAGGGTAGGTTCTTAACTTGAAAATGTTTGTTCTAATGAACTAAAATGGGAAAAATATATCTTCTTTTGGTATTAGCTCTGAGATTTCAGAGTGTTTTATAAATCTGGGGATGGGGAGGAATGTATGTCTTCATTTCTTTCTTATATAACTCAAGCCTTGCTCTCATGTACTTCCTTTCATCAGATGACTTCAGATAACCATAATATCTTCATCACCCTGATCTCTAGGTTAGGCGCAGAGACGTAGGAGTGACCTCAGCTATTTGCAGACACAGGGCTGTGTTTAACATTATTTTTATCTTCAGGATGCAGGCATAGAGCAAGTGCTTTGTAAAATCGAATTGAGGTCAGTTTTATTTTAGAAGATCAGAAAGTAAAATGAAGCATTTGTGATAACTACATGAAGTGTTCTGGACTGTGAATGTATTTTTGCTTCATTGGAAGTAGCAAACAATTTCACTTCTGGTTAAGGTATCAGAAGGCAGATGGGGTTTGTCTTGTTCAGCTTGGAAACAGTAAGTTCTAAATTCTGATACTCGAGTTTTCTCATTTTAGGCTGTGTACCCTAAGAAAGTTCTTTTTTCATATCTATAAGCAGAGTTCCACTGCCTAAAATGCATCATAAGGAACTTGCTTGCCAAAAAATGTAATTGCAGGATTATTCCCCTCTGTGACTCTGACAAAGTTTATGGAATCCTTCGTAGTCCCTTTGGTGCTTCTAAACTCAAAGTTGACGGGCACAATTTTTTTCTGAAAGCATCATATTCTCTGCACTGGAAAGTTGATGGTTTTGCTATGAGAGAGATTATTCTAAGTCACAAAGTGGGTAATTACTGAAGAAGAGTAATTAGAGAGAAGAAGCCTGAGGGGAAAGAAGTTCTACTTAAACATTAAGCAAATGCCATAACCCATGCAAAGAGAGAAAAATAATTTCTGAAGGTATGAGTAGATGCACACGTGTTTGGTCTGTTTATAGTTAAGAGATAACCCGAACTCCCATGTCCATTTCTGCACTTGTTTGAATGGGTCAAAGGATATTTGCAACTCTGAATACTCCCAGCTTAAACTGAGCTGAATTAAAAGAAAGAATTTAAACATCATTTAAACATGCAGATATTTAAACATCCTGCACTTGAGAGGAGTTAACCTTTATGTTCAAACTCTGCTTTGAGGCTCAAGCCCTGTGATGTATTGCATGGTCTGGCTGTCCACAGCACTTCCTTTCTCTAGCCAACAAAAATGTGTTTAAGGTGCATGGCACACTAGTTTCTTCTCTGATTTTCCCCCAAAAAATCTTGTTTATTTTAATAGAGTTTTTGCTGTCTTTTGCAAGCTTCTCCATCACCATCACTAATCCATGGAGAATGTCACTGCGAGTGAGCAGATTCACGTGTCACCCTGTGGATAGAGTAGGTGCACGTGACTACAATCTCATGAATGAATAGCGGCTAACAAATAAAATACGCTTTGGTGTTGACTTAGGAAAGCCATCAATAGTATTTGATAGATATCAATCGAGTTTTGCACTGTAAGGCTAAGTAAATTGTGCCTGAGAAGCAATAAGCTGTAGATAAGGCATGATGTGTTTGTGGTTTAACCAGAGGCAGGTGCTTATAAGTAGGGAACAGTAGATGAGAAGTGTTTCAGGATGTGTTACTGACAGACTGGTTGTAAGTGGTCAAGCCACACAGTAAGTCCATTTTAGCTGTTCTTTCTGGTTTTGTGAACAGAGGGCATTTTAGCCTCATGAAAATGTATATGCATCCTTTGTAGGAAATCCATGTATCTTCATAAATCTGAATAATAGAGTATTACTGGTATTTATGTAGGAAGCACACAGTGTAAACGGTTGGACAATGTAACCAGCTGACTCACTGTAAAATATTGTTAATAAAAACTGATTCTTCAGAATTGTATGAGCTTGTAAACAGCTGGCTTTTTTCAATAGCACAGCTGGGGTGGAAACATGAAATTACTGCCATTGGAGCAGGACATGAGCTATATTTGGCAAAGCATTTGCATGAAAGCTGAAAATGTGCAACTTAATTTTCATTCATTTTAATTTTCATTGTACACCTATTAACCACAGACCTGGACCTGCTCCTCTTGATTTCAATATCACTGCTGCAGGTTGCAAGGCATTATGTGCCAGGAAGCTGTAAATGCATAGAGTAGGCCATGCTGCTTTAGCTGAAAGTACTAGGGGAGGATACTGTCTTTCTGAGCGTGCAGTGTGTTGTTGCTGAACTGTCACTCACAGGAATTTCAGCAGATGAAGTATCTGAAGGATGTAATTTCTTCCTTGAAAAGGCAAAGCAAACGTGAAAGCAGGAAGACTTGCACTTCACAGCATGCGAGCTGTTCCTGCCGCAACTGTTTGTTTGTGAGGCTACAAAAGCATGTTCCCATGGGTGTGGGCAATGCTAAAGAGGACTGCTGATGCAAGTCAGCAGATGTGTAGTGCATTGTGAACCACGGGTGCAAGCAGGAATTAATGAAAAGAAACCTTTCAAGCCAAACCCTAAACTTTAACTAGTCAGATTCTTTACTAGGGTAAAGTGACATTATACCACTAAATGACTTGAATGATTTTTTAGGGCCTCAAGTCACAACAGTGCATCATACTTCCATGCAGATTTTAGGACCTAGATGCTTATAGTTGCTACTACAGCCTTCCTGCTTAAGCTTTCTATAGGCCTTGCTAATCTGGCTGGTTTTTAAATGAAATAACTTTAAACCATTCATTGTCTGCTAGTTCAGAAAGTAGTGTTGCCTTCCTGACAGCTCATTCTGTGCTTTCCCGTCCTAGCTTTAATTTAGTTTAAGGCCTACTAGGCAGGCAAATTACTACACAGGCAAGGTCGGTTCCCTCTTTTGTGCAGAAGCAATGGAAATCCTGTAATAGGGACAGCATTTTGCCAGAAATTTAATCTTTACTATTTATTTGGCATAGGAAGTTTTACACAGATCACTGTCCTGAGCAGTAATGGCATAAATCACATAAAATCATCCGTAGACAAAATAGCCCTTTGAAATACTTAACTTTAATTCTCTTGCATCTATTATTTATCCTGCCATCTTGATTTCTCATATGGCTTCTCTTTCCTCTGTGCACGTTTTTCTCACTGCGGGGTTTTTCTGTGTTGCCTTGCTCAATTCATATTCTTCCTACAACTGATTTTCAAGAGCAACTACACCTTTAAGACGTTTAAACTCAAAGATAGAATCACACTTGGAGCTATGGCACTCACGTAACTGTGACACCTCACTAATAATCTGTAATTAGATAAAGTCAGTCATGTAGATTGTGGTGTTATTCCTTCTTGTAACGTGTCAATTCTATTGTTTCAGAAGGTTGATTGATCTTTTGTGTGTGTCAAAATAGATCTACAGTTGAAGACAATAACTTAGAAGGCTACCCTTGCTTCTGGAGCTGCTGTCTTTGTGCCTCAGGGACAACCATTTTAACAGTTCATTAATCTACTTTGCACTTCAGATATTTCTACATGGCAAAGAGCATGCAGTGCAAAGGTGCCTGGTTTGCTATAAAGAGCTTGGAAACTAGAAGTCAAACAATGTGTTAGTGTAGACTGCATGCTGCTAGTCAGGCAGGCTAAAGGAGGTTTAATAGCAGTTCAGTGGTAGTTGGGTGTCTCCCCAAGGCACTACACTGGAGCAGAACATCCCTTCTGCATCCTCTGTTTATACTCATGCTTTCCTTGCAGATTTTCCCATCAGTCAAACACAGCAGTACTCTTTTTCACATGACCCTAGCCCACATTGTAGTTATTTTACCAGGAAAATCACTGTTTTAGAAATATAAACTGCTGCCTTCCCACTGGTGAATTGTGCTACATAAGAGAGACTCCTAAGCTTGAATTTACAGTGAGTTTATTTTCCTCCTGCACATGGTTATCCAGGAAAAGAGAATGATTATTTGAATAGCAGAAAGTTTTCTAACTCTGCAATGATTACAAGTCTGACTAATTTCCCTCCATAGCCATGTCCTACAGTAGAACCTTGAGGTGATGGTTAATAGGAGATACTCACTTCTATTGCTTACAAAGTAATAGTTCTGAAAGCCAAGTCCATCTGAAACAAAACTGAAAGACAAAAACCTGATTCAATACAAATCCACCAATACACGAATCATCAACTTCCACCCCATTGTACACTCCTTGATGCTAGTTAAAGCCAATTTAGGAATGTAGTAACAAGGAAAACAGATCACCTGGAGCTTGTCATGGGAAAGATTTTATTGAATTACTCTTAATAGCTGTGAATCATCCTCTGCCCAAGTGAGGGGATCAGAGGCACAATCCTGGTGCTCTACCAGCCGTGCTGGGAGTGCCCAAGGGTGAGGGATCTGCCTCAACCTCCCAATGAACATGAGGATGTGTGAGGCTTCCCCATTTCAGAATAACAATAATAGGATGAAGGATTTATAGTCAGTGAGTGCGATAAGAGAAACCACTTCTGTGTAATTACTGTTTAGAACTTCAAAAACATTACAGGTGTGTCTTGCGGTAAAAGCACTGAACCAGAATCACTAGATTGAGGCTAAATTCCCTGTTCTGTCACAAACACATTTTTGAAGGTTGAGGTATTGATTTCTGTTGTGATTAATCAAATATAAAATTAGACTAATGCTTTCTTTGCCTGTCTTCAATATCTAACTGTAAACTTCTCATATTTATGGCAATGTGGGGCTTAGGTCTTCATTAAGACCTGAAAATAATGCTCTCTAACAGAGTCCTCCAAAGACTGTGACTTGAAAATAAATCAGAAACATAGCAGTCAGTTTGAAGATTTTTTCTGTTAATCAGACAGCATTCCCTAAATCAAAATTCTTTAATCAAATTGCTACTGTTTTGCCGTAATCAATGTCCTTGGATTCAGTGTAGCTAGACGGATGCAACTGATGATGAAGTCGATTCATTATATTTGCATGCTAGAAGTAAATCTTTACTAAATGGAGGTCAGTGACAGAGCACCTATTGCCATCAGTAGAAACAGGATTTTGCTCTTTATAGCTTCCTCTGTGAAGGAGCACATTCGTGCATAAGCACAGATCTGTTTCACTTTAGTTGGTGGTGGTTTTCTTCTTTTTTCCTGTTTTACCTTTGCAGTTTTCTGAGGTCAGGACAAGAAGCCACTGACATGTTTAAGCATGAATCACTGTGTGAGAAATACTTTGCATTGTCAAAATGCAGTGTGCTGAACAGTCATTACCTTGAATAGGTATAAACCATATCTGGCATCTTCTGGACTCCAGCTTCTAACTGCAGGGAGGGATCTTGCTACTGACTTAGAACAGTAAATTGCAGAAATTAAAATGGCAGCACCATCCCTGATGGTTTAGTTTAGTTATAGAAAAGTGAATGTAGATGAAAAGGTGCAACAGCTCTTTTGAATATGAGAATTGCTGTATAAGATGAAGCCAACAAGAAATCTGTTACATTTTCTGTGAGCATTCACATAAGAACATCAAGGAATGGTATAAAAATTTCAGGTTATGGATAGCTTTGGAGTAATTTCTCCTTTGAGAGAATGTTACTTCTACATTCCACATAAAGTTGGGAAGGTTGTACTCCAAGACTAGCATGAGATTAAGAACTCAGCAATAATCAGTCAGGCTGAAAAGTATTCAGACATGTCTCTACAAAGATTTCTTGTGCAGCTTCTGCTGAAGACAATGGGAGTTCTACAAATAAAGGGTGTGCAGGGTGGACTCCCTGTTATTTTCTTTTCCTTTCTTTTCCCTTCTATGTCAAGAGCACTAAAAAAGTGCCTCTGATCTCATTTATAATTTTAAACAAAATCAGGTTGTCCATCAACTACGATATTGCAAACATAAACCTTGGGGTTTGTATGAATAAATCCCCAATAGGCAAACACTATCTGCCTGTTGAAGGAAGAGAGAAGTCAGCACTGAGACAATGTCTACTCATTAGGAGTTGAGAAGCGTCAAGTCCACTAGGTAGCAATATCTTTAGAACTCCACATGCAGTGCAGTTGTTTATTGAAGTGCTTCCTTTGATATTAAGGTCATTTTCCCATATTAAATTGAAGTGGTTTTAAACAAAGAGCTTTTCTCCAGAGCCGAATTCAGATCAGGTGCCACTGCATGAAATTTTACTGATTTCCTTGGAACAGTATCTTACAGCTGAGAACGCAGAAATTCAGATTGTGATAGAGCAACATAAGTAATGGTGGCATGTCAGCTCATCCTTACAGGAATAATGAGTAGGGTTTACTGCTGTAAAATGTTTCTTAAGTGATTTTTTTTCCACACTATTGATAAGAACTTAGAAAAATCTGTGACTTTTTTTTCCAGGCATTTAAATTTCAGGAATTTCTGAAAGATAGTTTAAAATTTTATGAAGCAGATAAAACCAAATGACCAGCACACAAGAGAGCTGAGTTAGCTGCTTTAAAAGGACATGTAAAAGTATGTTTCTTTTGCACAAAGAGCTGCTTTCAAGCAGACAGTGCAGTCATATCACTGGTTATGAAAGGTGGCTATTTCCACTCAACTGATGTTGGATCTGTAGGTATGGAAAGTCATTGCCTAGGGAGGGGTGGGCAGCAGTAGATTCCTGCAGAAGAGCTGTCCAGCGCTAGTGGTGGTGCCTTCTGTTTTCCTCACCATCTTCCAAGTGAGAAGCACCACACTGAGCTGCCTTGAGTACCTTCTGTCAGATCTTAAGTATAATTGAGGTGTGTGTGATTTTGAGTCACATCACAAAAGTAGAACCTTTCTTTAAGCACTGGTTGTGCAACATCTGTAAAGCAATTTCTATTTGACAGCACTGATCGTCATCTGAAGAGTGCAGTGGGTGTGCAGCTACCCACTCTTAACCAGGTGCTCAGGTGGATTTACAGCCTTTGTGATTTTATGGTAGTGTGTGTCCGTGAAAGAACAATCTCTGTTAGCAAAACATGATGTTGTTATAGGTGGATATCTCTGATTCATGATGCTGGAGCAAACGAATGCTTTAGTAAAGCCCCATTATTAGGTGTCAGCGTGACCGTACACTCATCTTGATGCTTCTGAGCCAACATTTCCAGCAGAAACTAAGATGTCTGTATTTGACCATTAAAATTGAGAGCAAAATTGCGAAGGACTACACAGAAGTAAGAAATCAAAGCATGCAGTGATATGTGCAATTATGAAATGCTTTCCAGAGATGTCCATGGCAACTAGAAGTCATAACTTCATGGCACAGCAAAAATCTCAATAGGTATCTCAAAAGAAATATTGGCTTTATGGCAAATTGTAGTTCCTCTCCCCTTTCCTCACCTACCCTTTTCATATTCCACAGGCTATAAATTACTGATCTCTTTCTTTCCATTAGCAGATAAGCACCTTATCACCTTTCCTCTTTTCTAACATCCTTATCACTCCACAGGCAGTATCTTTACTGTCAGGTCTAATTGATACATATCTAATTAAAGGCAAAGCATGTTTTCTCAGCTTGCATTCAGCTTTGAAGTACGTTGCTTTGATTTCAGTCCTGAAGAACAGCTTTATGGGCCTGAGAAAGTTATCTTTTTCTCAACTGTACTAGTTGATCAAATAAAATACACTACCTTTTGTCCACAAACTTTGCCTTGCCTGTGTACCAATGCATTCATTTATTGTTATGGAAAAAGAGAAGACGAATTCTCATAGAACTAGTTAAAAGGTATATGTGAGGACTTGTGCTCTTCAGAGCCTCAAAGTCTAAGACAGAATACTCAAATATGATGAGATGGAGAAGAAAAGGATTCAGCAGAGACTAAGGTAGATAACTGGATTAGCAAAAAAAAGAGTTTTAGGATTTATCACTTAACTGAGGACATTTTGTGTGAAAGAGGTACCAGGGATGAGAAAGCTGAATGTATAGACAGGAGATTGTGCCAGCAGCAAATTGTTTAAATAGCATTATTCCACTTACCATTTTACTGAATACCTTAGGAACATTTCTGGTTGTGAAAGAGCAGATTCTCCAAAGTTATGTAGGATATAAAGAGAAAGAATGATCATTCTAATTAAAAAAAATAAATCAATTCTCTCTCATGAGAAGAAAGCAGAGGAAGAAACACTCTGTGCATCAGTAACACTGAAATTTCCAGGCACTTCCAATGTGCATAGATGTAGAGATTTACTGATCTTTTGCAAATGTTACAGGGGTCACACAATTAATTGGCCTGACCCATATGACATTTGACAGCTTTATGACAACTGTATCTTTTCTCATTTTTCCCTCTAGCCCTCTTTTTCGCTAGTTCAAACAAGTTTTAAGAGTGGGTTTTGTTCTTCGCTGTGAGGAGATGTTTGAGGAAAAATAATGGAAAGAAACCCACTGAAATTACCTTATTAGATAAGAGGAAAAGAAAACAGATCCAAGCTACATCACCCTTCCCCTAGAGCAATTTTTTGCCCTTAAAGAACCTTTATATAAACTTGAGGCATTCTTAGTGCTTTGGAATTCTCAGCTGAAAGAGACTTTTTTGATGCAAATCATTTGCTTCTCTGTCCTAGTGTGTGGCTGGCAAGGAAGGAGGTGTCCATTCAGTGCTAGGAGAAGGGAAATCCCTGTCCAGGTAGAATGGTCCTTGTTGTGGCCTGCCTGCAGCACTGGAATGAAACGGAGTTATGTGGAATTCCAGAACTTCTGTAGGGAGCCTATCCTTATCATTTTGTTTAGTCAGACTGGCTTGTTGGCAGTTGTTAATAAGGTCTGTATGGTTTGGGGTTATTTTCCCAGCTAATTGCTCTTTTGATTTGAGCTTTTTGGGCTTTTTTGCGTATGTGATAGGGTTGCTGTTTACAACATGTAATAACCACAAGAATCTCGTCGTTTTCTGAGGTCAGACTGTTACTATGCTTTTGTTTGCTTATGCTGAGCTAGTATTTGGCAGCTTGAGTAGTAGCTCAGCCATTTTCTAAATTAACAGGTTGCTCTTTGTATTTGATGTGATTGATGTGATTGAAGTGATCAGCATATATATATGATACATATATGCGGAAATAAATTACTCTGGGAGAGAGAAGGATCCAAATGGAGAAATTGGATAGGTCCGAAACAGTTGTAAGAACTGTGGTACATTCATGAATGTAGAAAGGACTTAAGAACAAAATATCTGACCAGAACATGTATGGAAAAAGTACAGTTTTACTCTGAAATCTTTGTTAATGAAGGTTCAAGGATGTACTTTTGGTTATATTTCTCTGAAGGTCAAAGCTCTGCTGTAGATGCAGATATACTGAGAGAAAAATCAATTGCCCATACAACAGTTTATTTTCCTATGATAGCAGCATTGGGTCAACTCTCCTAGGGTTTGGCTTCCTAAGTAACTGGAGAGCCTATAGAAAAAGGATCTTAAAAAGTGCTTAAATTAGTCTTAATAATATTGCCAAATCACGCATCTCCAACTTCTTTTTCGAGCAGCCTGGAGTCTACATGGGTTTTTTCTAGCACTCCTGTTTCTATGAACTAGCAATAGTTATCACATATCTTTTTACAGGGCTTCATTATTTAGCATCCTGTTGGCATGACAGGAGAATCCCGTGTCCCACAGACCTATTAGAGTTCACCCACTGGTTAAAATCCGCTGACATGTCAGTACATGGAAGCAGCAGGTTGATTGTTTATTCTTAACTTATATACTTACAAATGCACTCTAAAATAAAGGACTGTCCTGACTCCTTACATCTGTATATACATGGGGTTTGATATTTTCTCACAAATGACACCTTGGACTTAATAAGCCAATGGGGGGACCCCAACTCCTATATAGATCTAAATGGAGCTGCAAAATACTGGGTTTTGCCCTTGAGCTACCTTTTATTTGCACATACCACTGTGTCATTGTATGACATTGGCTTTTGAATAGACGTCTATTACATAAAGCCAATACATTGTTCTTGCTTTTGATTTACAGTACAGAATTGGCCAGCTGTACATGATAAGCAAGCATAGCCATGAGCAGAGTGATCGAGGTGAAGGTGTGGAAGTGGTGCAGAATGAACCCTATGAAGATCCAAACCATGGCAATGGTCAGCTAACAGAAAAACGCGTCTATCTCAACAGGCAAGTGCAATAAAACTGTTTCTCTTGGCATGAGCTGGAATAAAAATTAGCAAGGGATACCCCTTCCAGGCAACAGCCTTTCTCCTTCTTTTACACTTAACTGTTTGTCACTTTGTTTCCCAAAACTGGGGGAAAAACCTAAAGCCAAACCCGATGAACACCCTACCCCTCAAAAAACCCCCAACAAAACCAAGCCATTAAAATGGTTTAAGGGTTTCTCACCTTAGAGTAATGTCACAAAGTCAGTATCCCATCTTTTGGTGACAAGAGATTTGCCTCAGCAGAGTTATTTGAGATTATGAATGACCATTAGGCTGATATGATGATGGTCTTCTGTACCAAAATAATAGGGTTGAAGACATGATGGAAGAAAGTACTTTTGTTTCCCCAAAGTTCCATCATTTCTTAAAGTGAAATGTGTCTCTTCCTATGGTGAAATTACACTGCTGAGTGATACTGCTGAGGATCAATGCCTCCACACTCACAGGCCAAAGATTTTTTATTTTCACATATATATGAAAATATATATATATATATATTTGTGTCCTATGAAATATATTGCTCAATCTGTTCCCGGTTGTGCTACTGCTGATCAAATTGAATATCTCTGCCTTTCTGAAGTTCTTCTTTCCCTCTGGGCCTGTTTTGTTTTATTAGACTTATGCTCTGCAGCATTTCATAGTGAGCAGGGAAACACTGCAGCTATTGCTTCTATATTATAAGTTACTCCTCCACTGCAAACCTGACATATCTAACAGGCTAGACTGAATCACCAGTAATGTTGTATGCACACACACATGTCCAATAACGTGCATCTTGCCGACATTTAATCTGTTCTCTCACAGGCTAGATACAGGACTTGGGAGAAATCAATAAATGTGTTCATGTTGTAGAGATCACAGAAATTGTAGGAGGTTTTGGATGTTTCTGGATATTTCTTTCGTTCATGATAGAGAGAAGGGTTTAAGCACTGAAGAGCGTGGTCAGAATTACACTTCAAGATAATTCACAATAACTGGAGGCCTGTGTCCTAGAAGGCATGTACAGGACATGCTGAGGAAGCCTGAAGTTTCTGGCAGGCAATGGAACAAAGGATCTCTTTACCCAAAAACAGGTACCAACACTGACAAAGATCTGTGTGGCTACAACAGCTTAGGCAGTTTACCTAAAGCTATGGTGGACGTTTGAAGTCAGGCTCCCTGGGTTTAATGATGATTGTGAATGCTCCTTGATAATCCTGACTAGATTTGCTGTTTGAATCTGGTTCTGGTGTCACAATACCACCAGATATTGCAGTACTGTTAAAGCTTTGTGGGAAGGATCAGCAGGTTTCCAGGCAACTATGGATTTTGCTGGGAGACCAGGATCTCTCTGGAAGACTTCACTCAAGAAGACATGCTGCCTTACAAGATGTGCTGAAAACTTCTCTGCCTGTCTTCCTTGAGCAACAGGACTCCCTAGAGCAGCACTGTTCTCTCCCTTATTATTCTTCTTCCAGGGGCCACTTCTGTGATAAACTTGCTAGCTTTGCTTCGCTTTATTTTGCTCTGAACTGATCTCTCCTGAAGAAATTTGAGCTTATGTATTTCAGTGATGGTTTTTTGGAAGAATTTGTGCAAGATTTTAACTTAGCTTTTCTTGTCTGCTAATACTTCTGTTTTTGCAGAGGGGCTTCTTGTCCAACGCTTCCTCCCTATATGCTGAAAGACTGAATTTCATCTGGGGAAGGAGGATATAATAATAATAATAATAATAAAAGATAATGTGATCCACAGATACCGGTGCTGCTAAAATAGAAATACTGTATTTTCTTTCTCTGAGTGAACTCTTGGAACAATTTGTGTGTATCTATGGCTGTGACTTCCTGGCAACTCTGAGTATAATGTGTGTTTTGCTCATAAAATTATTTGTTTTGGAGATGTGCTGTACCGGTGAAGATAGGTAGACAGGCAAATACAGTAAAAACAATAACCAAAGCAAGTGCCAAATGAGCAGCTGTATGTTAACAAAGACGTTGCCAGTGAAATTTTCTAGTGTCAGTGTGAGCCTGAGTTATATTTAGAATTGTTTACTGCCTCTTTTCTCTGCTGGAGCATTGTTTTCAGAAGCTGAAAGTCTGCATCCTCTGGTATTTATTACTGAGGCATCAGAGTGAAGTGTAGCAGGGGCAAGGGAGGCAGCAGAGAGAGTCAGTAAAAGACACTTGACAGGCTGACAACCTAAATAAAAGACCTGATACAGTGAAGTCTATTATGCAGTATGTAAAATGCTGCTTGAGAGACTGTACACAAGAAAGGTTTAAATAGAGGAAAGAATCTGGTTTTGAGCAATGTCATCAAAGAGCAAAAGTCAATGCACTTGACTTTGAATCTTTAGATAATGTACTAACATCTGCATTTTGCCTCTGGATAAATGAAATATTTATGTGTAGCTAAATCATGGTTAAATAAACCTCAGTGATCCAAACTCTATTTTCTGAGAAATTTGCTAATAGGGAAAGTTGATGTAATTCCTGCACACAGTTACCTAAACATAACTGTTTCAAACATTGACGCTTAAAAATTGAAGTTTGGAAGCATTTACTTTAGTTCAGTGAAGATTCAGTCTTAGGCTGACACATCACCAGACTAACAGAGTTTTAACCTGAAATACAGCGATAATTGTGGTCTCCAAAGCTCTGCCTTCCTCTGGGAGACTACTTCTGCATCTCTCTTTCTGATTATAATTGGTGTCATTAGGAAAGTGTTGAAAGATGAATTATCATGAACTTGCCTTCTTAAAATGTGTGTTTGTTCATCACTTTTTTTGTACTCTGTGACCAGAGTTCTGGAAATGAGAGACACAATATCCTTGGTAAAGCAAATGCTCCTACTCTTCCATAATATTATCTAATTACTGTTTAATGATCTTTGCATGTGCTGTATCATTGTCTTTTCATTTCTTATTCTACTGTTGTGGTACCACTGCATTGGTAAGTTCTCCTGTCATATTGAGCTCTGAGCTATGAAATCAGTTCCATTAATTCTCTTAACTTCTGTGATTTGCTTTTCCCATCAGCAAAATGAGACTAAACCTATCAGCTTCATGGGGAGGGGGGGTTGTTGAGTGACTTGTTAATTTTGATACAAAAGCTTCCTACTCAGAGTTGGTGTTGGTAATGTGGGAAGAGCTGCATGCTAGGTGAGATGAACGTAAGGGTTTGTGTGCCAGCAGCAGAGAATATGGAGGAAGAAGAAACAGTCTCAAAGAAGAAATAATGGAATCGGGATTGAAGTGTATTAAAATCTCATGTTTGCTCATGACCTCTTGTTAGAGAGTG
Organism: Coracopsis vasa; assembly: GCA_026283785.1. Taxonomy (NCBI): domain Eukaryota; kingdom Metazoa; phylum Chordata; class Aves; order Psittaciformes; family Psittacidae; genus Coracopsis; species Coracopsis vasa. Next base: position 56,156 of record JANHGB010052725.1, on the reverse strand, counting down.
CCTCCCTGTGGTTAGGGATGCTGTGACGCAGTTACACCTTGTATGGGCAAACCTGCTGAGTTCATCCATGAACAAAGGGTTGAAGTCACAGATTCTTGACATCTGCACATGTAAAGTTTAATGTGATCAGAGATTATTGCACTGGCACCATGTCCCTCACTTTGAGAGGGGAACAGACTGAGTTTCATATGTGCATGTGGGGAAAGCTGACACAGAATGCACAGTCATGAGATGAAAATACTGAGAAGTCTCGGTGTTGCTGTGTCCTGTGAAACACCTCTCCAACATGAGCACATTTGCACGTATCTGCTTTGCTGCAGTACTCATAACTCATCACATACTCTAATTTTATATTTCCTTTCTATTTTCAGCAAACTGCCTAGCTGGGCTAGAGCCGTTGTTCCCAAAATATTCTATGTTACAGAGAAAGCTTGGAATTATTATCCTTACACAATCACAGGTAAGGACTAAAGAAGTGCTTACTGACTTGTGCTTTTGGGAGAGTTTAGCTGATCTTCAAAAGCTCCAAGTTAGGTATTGAGCCACAGGTATCAAGTTTCTTTAATAATTCCTGTTGAAGTGCATATAATTTTTCCATCTTATATTGACTGATATCAGGAAATAAAGATCATAGAATATGGGTAGATAAGAACTGGAGTGTTGTATCTGTGCCGTTTCTTCCTGGCAAAGAAAACACCAGAGGCTTTTTTATTATTAATGTATGTTGACTGTAGAGATCTTGTATCGTTGGTTTATGTCATAGATTTCATATTTCTTTTTTCTCTTCCCCCTCATCATGCTTGTATTTACAACTGGACAATTGGGAACCAGAATACACAGTAAGTTCTTCTTCCTCTTTTAATTCTAAAAATAGAGTGAAATGTAAGAGTGGAATCCAAACCGATCCCTTCTTATTGTAACGAACACATAATGCATTCAGTAGTGGAACTTCATTTTAGCTATTTGCTTAAGAAATTTAAGATTAAATTTGAAGTGTTGCTGTAGGATTATTTACCTTTAGGGGGTTTTATCACTTTAATTTGAGGTATTTTTAGTGACTGTCTGCACTAAAGAGAAGCTTCTGTAAAACAGAGCAAGGCTTTTAAGGTTCCAGTTATTACGTGGAGACATAAGAACAGATTTTATTTTATTTATTGTTTCATTAACTTATAAAATGCTCGTCTCTGGTATAGTATCTGGGAAACTGTACAATCTGTAGACAAAATTAAACATAATCTGGGCACAGTGCCCAGAAAAATCAGCTATTCCCTCAAGCAGAGCTAAGGCAGAATATAGCAATTAAATCATGAGAAAAATTGTTTTAAATGTGCTGGCCTCAATAATACACAGTAGGCTTGCAGCAACTTTTGGAAGATGAGGAGGAGATGATGAGGAAATTCCAGGTAAAGAGACCTGTCAGAGACTCCTGCCTTGATTTTTCTTAACTCTGCAATGCTCAAGCTGTTGTGGAGCACACAGAGGGGAAAAAGGTTTTAATGTGGTAAATGAGAAAACAAATAGATATTTAAAGGCTCAGACCTGAAAGCTGGAGACTTTTCAATATGCACTGTAGATCCTGATTACATATTCTGCTTTGTTTAAATTTCATTTGATTGTTGAAGGAAACCCAAATGTCCCATAATGGGCAATAGTAACGAGGGGACAGATTCTCAGCTACTTCAGTCAGAAGGTATCTTCAGTAGGAGCCTATCAGAGTTTACATTCATTAAGAGTTTACCCTTTGATAGCAGGTTTAATCTCTAGGCGGGGAAGATGACACGTGCTCTCTTGGGTCGATGGCTTTTACTCCTGCTCTGTTGCATAATTTTCTTTAACTGAAAGTCAGAATTTTGATGTGTTTTTTTTCTTCAACTGGAAGAGACAAGTCAGAATGATTAAAGGGGTGGTAGCAGACAGAAAGAAATGTCTGGATTTGACATGCAATACATTATCAAAAGCAAACAGCAATGCTGTACTGATAGAATTTGAATCAGGAGGTGATCTTTATCTAATCTGAGGACACAACACCTGGAACACGATTTGGGGAAGGCCTGTGCAAGGGGTACAGCTACAGAGATGTTCACAAATGATTGCAGGGGTGAAGAGACTTGTAAAGAAAAATCGGTCTACAGATGTAGAAGGTAGGCAAAACAGTCACTGACAGTATAACTGCCTGTGGGAGCTGGGGACTAATTACTCACCATGGTGCAAGGAAACACAACTAGAAACATTGGGTTGAGATTAAGGAAACTACTTCAGACAGAAAGCTAAAATATATTTTAATGGAGCTGATAGACTATGAAATTATCTTAGAGGGAAATAGAAAAAGTGCCTTTGCCTCAAACTGTTCAATCTAGGACAGAAATGTTAAAGACACCGCTGGGAATAATTCCTGTCCTTATCTGGAATATTTCTCTAAATTTTGATCTTCTGTATTCATTAGAGAATTCTGAGAGAAAGAGTAAACCCACAGGCATTGCCCAAAATACGTAAGATAGCTTGGAAACCCTGCTCTTAAAGACAGTAAAATCCCTTCAAAGGGTCTGTGAGACATTCTAAGCATTAAATTGAGCCTCATTTAAAGGAAAACTCATTCTAAAGGCAGGCAAATAATTGGATAAATAAAGCATAATCTTATCAAGTACGTACTGCTATGTAGTATGTTCATGCCTTAGTGAACCTCCTGAATTCCACTCTAAACAAAGAGCAAGGACTTAAAGGCTCAGTAGTGTTGTTTCAGTGTCTGTTGGTGAACAACAGGCTGAATCTTGCTTATAGTCTTAAGGTTTTTCAGTTATAAAATACGAAGGCTTTTGAGAAATTGCATTCAAGCACATCCACTAACATTGAGAGATTCAATGCAGAGTAATATCATCACTCTGGTTTTCCTGTGAAATATTATGGATTTCGTAAATATGACCTTCTTAAGGACATGAAATTAGGAGATCTTTGAAGAAAAAGGGCTCAGCAGGCATGGAAAATAGTTTCCTGAATATTGCTCCATGCAATGCTTGTATAAAAAGCCAAGAGTGACTAGTTGCATGAAAACAGGGATGGAAATTAGATTGTCATGAGCTTAGTACTGGGTCCAGTTATGATGGAGTCTGGTTTAAGGAATGGTATTTGATACACAGCAAACAGCAGGTCAACTACCAAGTCCCAGCAACCATATTAGTCTATAAAGCAAATAACACACTTAAGATAATGAGTTTAACAGAACTATTGCACAAGTGGTGCTTTGGTGGTAATATGTGAAATACTGTAATGTCAGGAGAGCATTTTCAAGTGTACGCTACACTGGTTGTGGAGGAGGGCCTCATTAAAACTGCAGTACAAAAGACTTCCTATCAGGAAGAAGAGACGTGGGTGATGTCTTCCTGCTGACATTGAAAGGGAGGAGGAAGTAGAAGAAATACTTCCAAAGTTGATGCCAAAGGAAGCAATCCACATCTGGGGGTATTATTTAAAGAATAGGGTACTTCTATCAAGTTCAAACCCTTAGTTTAGGGGCTGGGGCATTACTGAAGAACTATGTGTGAGCAAGTCTCTTAACAAGAGTTGCTTTTGTTTTGATCTTGTAATCAGAAACCTGACAAGACATCATGCTAAAACAATTGTTTCTTTTTATTTAAAAGTTCATTTAATATAGTGATTAAATTGATGTTAAGCTCTTAAATTTGGGATACTGTATTTGAGATACAGCTGAAAGGGAGCTCTATAGAACTAACTCTTAGGGATTCTGCTCTGTGAGTGATTACAGGACGTGGGTGCTGGTGAGTGCCTCCTGTCAAGCTACACATGCAATTGGGAAATGGGTGTTGCTAGCTACTAGCTGTTAGTTGCTAGCTACTAGCTTTTAGAAAGCATTCCTCTGCTAGTCACAGACTGAAGCCTTTCTCACTTGGAGGATGGAGGAAAGCAGCTCTCAACAGCCCTTATGTGCCCACTTATCACAGCATTTGCAAATACGTGTTCTTAGTGTATAATATTTATGCTATTCTTAGCTATGTGGACAAGAATGAGTGAACTTTCAGGAGGCTTTCTTATTTTTCTTTCTTTGTCCAGCTGGATTAGAAATAATTAACTAGAAAGCAAACGTGTCTGCATTGCAAACCAAACAGAAAAAGGATTGCATAGAACTAAGTTTCTTTACCTGTCTCAGGTTATTGTTAGACAATAAGCATCGCAGAGCAAATATCTATTTGACCTGTTCAAGTGACAGCTAAAATTCTGGGCAAAAAGAGAAGAGCCTCAAACATGCAAATAATCAGATTACGAATGTATGGGGACAAAACCATGGTACAAAAAAATCATATGATCCAAGTACACTGAAAATGAGCCTAACAAAGTTTAGCTATTGAATTGGAGTACAGAGAGGTTAGGAGGAATACAAAGAGAATGGAAACAAACTCTGCTGAGTTTGGAGGTGCAGTTCAGGTGTTTACTACGGATAATTTCAGATAGTTTTTTTGCTGTCTGATCCAAACAGCTTCAGTGTTGTAGCAGTGTTTCAGTTCTGGGGTTGAAGTTTAAAAGCTGGATAATGTTTTGTTATGGATCGTTTATGGCCAATTGTTAGTTCCACAATTATAAGTATATAAAGCAAAATAAACACTAAAACTGACATGTTTTACTGTTTGCAAGAAGGAAAAGCATTCTTTCAACCTGCTGATGTCTCCAATTAACTTAGGAACAGGACATAAATTCAGAATATTTATGAAAACCAGTAATGGAACACAAAGCAGGAGACAATGATTCCTTTAATGATGTCTTCCAGTGACAGTAATTCTTCTACAGCAAATGACTGATGCAAATAAAATTATTTCATCTGGTATGTGTCAAGGCCTCAGAGTGAGAGTTGGTAAATGTTGGTTATTGACCTGCTGGTTTCTGATTACTTTTGAGAACAAGCATGTTTTGTGCTTCACTTCATTGCCAGTTTATCCATGAAGTAAATTATCTGGAAGGAATGTTTTTGTAATTGTTATTTTTATGATGAGATGACTTGAGAAGGACAAAAACTTGTTTCAGATAAACACTGTGAGGAATCTGTAGAGCTTTTTCCTGTGTTCTCTTTATTTGATTATCAGTGCTTCAAATCTGGATGTGACCTGTCAGTCTTCAGTGCACAAGCTTTTCTTCAGCTTGAGTATATGAAGAGCCTGCATCAAAAATGCAATGGAATCTGTATCGCGGGATTAAAGCCTAATGCACAGTTACTACCAAAATTCCACCTCTTTCACTCCCCAACGTGGAAAGTGGGCTAACTGGGGACATTACTGTAGTAGAACACACATTTTGCTCCCTTAGAGATTCTAGCAGAAGGAAAGACCTCTGTAGTATTTATAAGAAACAAATAATGTATTTTTAGAAAGCTGCAAACATGTATTCTCATTTAATCGCTTCATCCCATTGAAACAGCAAATCAAACTGCTTGGGAAAACTCCCATTTTCCACTACTGGCTTACTATAAAACAATCCAAACCCCTCTCTGATTCATGGGACTGTCGTTTTCACTTGTGGACACTGTTTCTTGCTTCCCTTCCGTTCTTCAATAAACAGTTACTGTTCCCGTGTAAGTAAGAGATCCTAAGGGAAGGGAAAAGCAGGGATAAGTGCTGAGTTCCATTGTGGTTGAAGGCAAGTTGATAGTTGACTGTTTCATCTTATTGTATGTAACATAAATGGTGTTTTCCTTTCTGAGGTTGTTTATGAGAGTTTAACTCCCTTGCTTATTTTCAAGCCCTTTTTTTGCATTGTTCTGACTCTTTCCACCCAACAGCACTTTTTCTGCTCTTTACCACCTTCCTGTGCTTGTCTTGCTTTCCAAATTCTCCTCCCTCTCACTGAGTCACACCTTCCAAATTCTGCCATCGCCCTGCCCAGCCTTTTCCGTCTATTCTCTTCCGACTTTGTCATCCTGATGGATGCTAGCTTGTGTAGTAAGTAACCTGCATCACACAGCAGCTCTGTGCTCTGTGCAGTGCTGCCCTGAGTGTTCTGTAGATAGTTAATAACTTGATGACCAGTTTCCAAAACATTTCAAATATTCAGTTAAAGAAACTGTCTTTATTCTTTCTGCAAACAGCTGAAGGAAATATTGTAGTTCGGAATATGCTGTAGTTCATCACTCTTCACATATCTTCTTGCATGTAAACTGTAGAGACGATGTCCTGTTTATCCATAGCCAGGTGTGGTTTTGATTCTTTCTCTTTCATCCAGGTCTCTTTGTTCTGTCCTCACCATCATCCAGTGGCATTGCCAATCTGCCATGTTACACCCTCCTTCCATTCCATCTATCCTTGTTTATAAATGCCCTCTGTTGCTCTGGGGCTGCTCTGCGTGTATCTGCCTGTTTTCCCTCTGTGCCCCTTGCTGTGCCAGGCATTCCTCCTGCCTCAGTAAGTCTGGGGACCTTCCATCCAGGTCTGAATCACAGACTGGGCTTCCTATTAAGGAGAAGTAGGGACTCCATTTGTCTTTCCCAGGTTTTTGATCTTCAATGAAGAATTGCTGTTTTGTCCCACTGACTACCCAAACAGTGCCCCAAAATTCTGAATTCAAAGGATGTGGTTATCTATAAGTTACCTTATTAAAAACCTCTAGTTTTCCTTGGCCAGACTCAGCCCATTGTAGCAGTTACTGTTCTTTACCTCTAGGCTCCATGTTGATTGCTCTATAAAGGATCTGGTTCCACCTGTGTTGACAAAATAATGTATATGTGATCATATTAAGTAAGAAATCATCAGTCTGCAAAGCGGCAGGAGATGAGAGCACAGTTACATGAAATGTCTGCCTCTCCTGGCTTTTATGTTGAATTTAGGGGGATATGCTTCTGCTGCTTAAGGAAAAAGTGGGATTAATTTTTACTGTACAGAAATAACTCCCAAGGATTGTGGATTAATATTCAGAAGAAGCAAGAGAAGGGCAACGATGAGGTCTCTGGCAGTTCTTTGAACACTGCAGAAAGAAGCCCAATGGAAAATGAAGGCAGCTGAAGCTGTACTGATGAAATAGGAGGTTACAGAAGGTGAAGAAACCTGTCTCGGTTACCCTGTATCCAACTTACCTATTGGCAACTGTAGCAATTCCTGCAGCCAGCCCAGGTGTAGCTACTATGCAAAGGCTATTTTACAGTCCTTTCCATAAAGCAATTTTAAACCACTGTATGTGTTTGAGTGTCTCTTTAAGACTTTGGCAAGTGTTTTGGCATCCTTAGGTTCTTGTAAGTGTTCTTCTAAGTGTTGCTTATTGCTATGGCAACACTAATCAATCATCAAGCTAAAAATAGGCCTTTCATTTTTCAAGAGGTTATCTGTAGTGAATTGAAAATGCAAGTGCAGTCTGTGTTTTCCGTATGCTGCTTTCATTTCACTTTATTTTGATCTGGAAATACCCGTGTGGTAATTACTATTACAGACTCCAGTTATCTCACTGGTTACTCTCCTGAGCCTTAAACCTCTTCCAAAAGGGGTGCCAAATATAGAAAGTTTAAGAAAACAAACAAACAAAAGCCCCAGGATATTCTCTTACTTGCTTTTGGGTGTCACAGGTATACTGGATTATAACAGATTTTTAAGGAGTTGATAATATGAAAGACTCCTCCTTTTAGAGTTTCTCACACAGAAATGTGTTTTATTGAAGACACAAGGACTCTGAAGATTTTGCCCTATTATGTAGAATTTAAACCTAATTTCACATTCAAGATTCAGTTTGCCACTGGTTTTTCCAAGAGGAACCTTTTGGGCTGTAGAGACACTGAAATGGGAAATTGGAAGTGGTGCCCAGTGTATGTGCTCAGCGCATCAATCACCGCCAGGCTTGGGCTGGAAGAACACACACCCCAGGAGGCAGAGCAGAAAGGGAGTGGTGCTCTGAGAGGAAAGGTTTATTACCTGCCATTCACTCTCAAGTTTGACTCTGGCTGTTGCATAAGACTTCTAATCCCCAGCTAAGTAAATACACAGACACTTAAGGAGGGGGGAAAAACCCGACAACTTTTTGCATGATGAATAATAAAGTCTTTTGAATGATGCATAAACAGTGTTCTGGTGCTGCCAGAGCCCTCTGCCAATTAGTCAGAGTGCAGCTGATGAATCATGAGACACATTCTGTGAAATGCTCAAAAATCTGGACCCAGCTCCATGTTCCTGAAAGCCAGTGAGACCCCCCACAGCTGCTGGAACAGTGGTTGCCAGTCAGTTGAGTTTCTGAGAGAGATACTTGCAATGAAAATACTTTTTGGTGGATTTTAGTTTGGGTAAATTCATGTTTCCATTTAGAATCTCAAATTAGGTGGTTATAGTCCTGGCCTTCATACTAAATACACAGAGAAATTGGCTTTTGATAGCTATGTGCAGAAAATTACTCTCTGCTCTCTAATGAGGTGGCTTGAAGTAAATGGCACTTACAATTCTTCTATAATACTCTGAAGATCCTTGGTCTTTTCTTAATGTTTCTTTTTTCTTAAACACAAGGTTAGAAGATCTCTTTTTTAATTAGAGTTTAGTTTCTGGGTCACAGGAAACAACAACCAGATTCAAGCAGGGGCTTGCTGAACTGCTACAGGCAGCCTAATGCAGTTTGAGTTCAATTGATGAAATGGCTGCATTTCAGAGTATCACGATCTGACTCATTGCTGGTAAACTCTAGAGTGTGACTGAAAATAGTAGAGATTTTTTAATCGCAAGGTGAAAAGGAAATCTGGCATTTGGCTTTATTCAGAATTTCCTCTGAAACTGTAGCCATGCTTTAAATACACAAGTTTTTCTTATTTGCATTCCTGTCCTCCACTGTACCTGGAACTGGAACCTAAAAGCAACTATTTTGGTCAAGAAAAATGGTTTTAAGTGTTGAAAAATGTGCTCCTGCTGCATCCCTGTGTCTCCTGGGTCATTCCCTATTGTTTTGTAACCACATTTAGAACTTTTCTTACTTTAGGAACATTTGATCATAGAATTCTTTATCAATCCCTTTTATCCATCTCTTCTTCCAGCTAGTATTAAGATAGTTCAAGGATGTTCATTCCACCTTTTGGTTTATTTTTGAGACACAAATTAGAACCTTATGACAAACCTTGGTGCTGGTTTTCTTTTTACTTTTCCCCCAACTTCTTTCCCTGTAGTGCCTATTGTGTGCCAAGGCTTTTGTTTGCAGATGCCTGTGATGTCTGCCAGAATAGGAGCAACATGCTGAGGGTACACGATGAAACCTGAACTGGGAGAATATCTGGATGTTTTTTTGGTGTTACAAGATCCCCAGTTCTGACAGATCGCTTATAAATATTGTATATTATCAGCTGGCACTGTCTGATATACATGCATAGGAAATGTTTAACTGCCCACAACAGACAGGTCATAGGAGCAGATCTGTCATTGAACTTGCCCCATCCTGCACTTCACGTAGCTGCTGATATTTTACTGTATTTTTCCTCTCACATATTCACTCAGTGAACAAGTTCCATAGCTGAGAGCTTGTCACAGCTGAGGTTGGACTGAAACTCGTAAATGTGCTACTCCACAGACATCTAAGAAAAGGCAAAACCTTTGTGAGATCTGAAGAGAAGCCTGTGGGGTCTGGGCATCTGCAGCACCAACATGTCACAGGGAGGATTTCATTATGTTAATGGGAAGACAGTTTGACCAGACGCCTTCTGTGGCACCAGAACCCTGTGCTGGCAAAACTCACTCATTTTTTCAACAGGGATTGATTCTAGATGTGCTTGTTGAATACTGGATTTCCTGTGAGCAGAAGATTGAATGATGACTTGTTGGGTGATATCCATGGAAATAGGAATATATTTTCTGCTGTCTCAAAGGAGATGGCTTCTCATTTCCATTCTGTTGCACCCCAGCTGGCCTTTTAATTCACCTCTGCTCTTAGTCACCAGCCCCTCCCTTAGACAAACTCTTCAAATTTGATCAAGTCCAAACTTGGACCAACAGCAACATGAACTCTGAGGCATCAATATCCTTGTTGTATAATTTGTACATACAGCACATTCGATAGTCATGGTCTTTACGAAGATACTTTGCCACAGGGTATTTGTGATGCATCACACAAAGAGCTGGCACTTCTGTTTCACTGGCGATTGATGCAAGAAAAGACTTGCTGATGAGTAGTAAAGATGCTGAACTAGTACCCTTCAGAGTCTGTGAGACAGCAACTCTGCCTATCTGAAAAGTTGAATTGAAAGAACTGTGAAATGCTAAAGAAAAGATTTTTGAAGTATTTTTTTCCACTGGAACAATGTTGCCTGATATTAGAAATTCTAGTCTTGATGAGCCAGCTTAAGCAATGTGCTTTTTCTTGAAGTTATGTGAGTAAAATGAGAAAGCCGATAGCAAACCGGATGTACTGAGCATGTCAGTGGTTGAAGCAAAGCTTATTTTTTTATGTCAAATGTATTTTTGTTTTGTTGCAGTGTTCGTTTTTGCCTAAATTCTCCATTCACATAGAGACAAAATATGAGGACAACAAAGGCAGCAATGACAGCGTAAGTATGATGATGGCTTTTGCAAAATTTGGTTTAACCCATGTAGTTAAGCATGGCTGCATGTGGGGGCCATAGGTCTTTCAGAATGGGAGAAAGGCCTCACCAGGTTTGTACCTTTGCACCCACCAGGGTGTCCTGCCCATGAGCAGCTCCTCAGCTTGGTGTCCTCTGACACCGAGGAGATAAAAGATTCAGGTACACAACTTCCCTTCTGCCTCTGTATTCTACTTGTTACTTCTCCAAACACAATGTAATTTACATATGTGATTTTAGTCCTGATGAACGTTTACGGAGAGTAAAAAAAAAGATTACTCTTTTTTTGGGGTGCAATTGCATTCCATGTTATCTGTTCACATCATTCTCTCTGAGTAAAGGGGGTTGAATTCAAAGGTGCTGTTAGGAAGAGCAAACAGGAAGCTAAACAATAGAGGTGAGAGACCTCAGTAAACAACTTCAAGGGAACAATGGCTGGACTACTGAAGTGATGCTTTTGGCAACCACTTACCAAAAGTTAAGAAGTTCTCAGAGTTAGAGCTTAGAGATGAAAAGGGTAATTAACCATGCAGAATCCTCTCTAGAGGAAGGGTGGGAGTGAGTAGCCAGCAGCTGCTGATGGGGAGATGCTCAGGGATAGAAGGCAGGAGATCACTCTTTGTGGCCTTGACAGGGAGCAAAGCAAAGTCATACAACTTGTAAGACAAGAGTAACATTCAGTAAAGCCAGGCATGTAGAGATTCAGCCCTCAGATCAATACGCGAATACATTTTTACATGTTTCATTTTGGTACACTTTAAACAGTTGTTTGCTGCAGACTTAAGTTTCTTACAGGTATGAAATGCAGGTTAAAATGTCTGAAAATGTCTGATAATTTGATCTGTAACCCAGAGACCTAATGAAGGAGTCTTTAAACTCATTCTGGAGAAAGAAGAAGGCAGAAAAGCATATCCTAAGGGATGTGAGACACTGTTTCCAGGGGTGTCCCTCCAGCAGCCTTGCAGAGGTGGAAGTGTGCTGCTCTCCATATGGGAGATGCGCTTCCCCACCCGCCCTGGGCCAGTGTACTAAAGGGGCTGACAGCTGTGCACTGCTTATGGCAGAGTAATTACACGTAAAAGAACAAGGTATAATTTTGAATAATGCTTTTGGCATACAGATACTTTCCCAATGGGAACATGACAGAGATCAGGTATTAGCCACCAGATACCAACAACTTTCAGTCACTGCTAGTCTAAGCCAGAGAGGGGGGGAAAAAAGAAGGGTATTACATTACCAACTAGATGAGCATTATGTAATTTGTGCACTTGTTAATGTTCATTTTTGCTTTTTGGCAGCACTTTAATTTAGGGCAAGCCCACACCTTTGCTTTTGGGAGGTACAGACTAGTTTTCTGGTACATCATAATACCAGCAGTGAGAAGACACATTTTGTACTGATGCCTAACAGAGGAAGAACTGAGGCTATCTATTCTGTGGCTAAAATATTATGACTCAAGCCCCAATTAGTACTCAAGTACCCAACCAGTGAATTTAAGATGAACGTAACATAGAGGTAGGATACCCAGATGATGTAAATCAGAGAATCTCTACTCTGCTTGAATCCAGTAATTTTTACCAGAGTGTCAGTGGGGTAATATTATATTACCTTTATATTGCAGTACTTGAGTCACAGAGACTAGGCAAGTATTTACCAAACCTTACTTGAACTAAGGAGGAAAAAGAGAAGAGGGCTGCACTCCAGCCCTGATTTCCAAGTCATTCTGAGAGCTGGGCTATTCACTAGTATGAACACAATAAACCAGTGGAAGACAGACATTTTTTGCTGTTGATCCAGTGATGCTGATGTGGTGACACAGATGTGGCTGATACAGCCCCAAAATGATGGAAGGTTGGTAGATATGGAGGGATGTGATTGAGCCTGTGGAGAGATTTCTGTTAAAGCAGACACCTAGGACTCGGTCTGGTTTCTGTTCCTCAGTGGGTAAGCTTAAATCTCACTTAAGGAAATGCAAAGTGTTTCTCCTTTGTATCATACAAGTTTAGATTAAATTTCACTGTGTTTTCCTGGTCAGAAAACAACAGGAACACAACATCCATTCCTAGAGATTACTACGTTTCTGTATTTCTCAACTATTTCTAGATACATTTTTGAGATCATACAGGGCTTTTTTAAATCCTTGATCTGTTCTTCATTTTCATCCTAGCTAATAGAGTAGATACTGATTGTGAAAAGCAATAATTAGATCTAAGGATACTAAAACTAATTCCATTGCTTAGTGGAAGAAAGCAATATAAATGCTCTTGGGTTCCTGTTGTCATTTAGCAGGCTGCTGTGCTATTAGAATTATTTTATTTAACATGTTGCACTCTCTGGTAAAATTCTACCTAATTACTGCAATATATCTTTATGTGAAAGTCCTCCTGATTTTTCTTGCCAGTTGTCATCACAGAAGGAACTAATGCAAGATAATGGTACCTGCTTTGGAACTTGATTTTTCTGTGTCTCAGGCTTTGTCATCATTTTAACCTATTTTAAATGTGCTTAAAGCACTGTTGTTCCAATCTGTTCAAGTTTGCACTTGATTTGCACAAATGTAAACCTTTGATAGAAAGAGCAACGGAAAATAAACCCCTCTATTTAGATAAAACATTGTGTAGATGGTGATAGTGCAGGACCATAAATCCACCCAGTTGTGATTTGTAGTGCCTCAGCACAGCTGATGTTGCTGTATCATATCTAGAAGCTCATGTGGCAGGTCTTTCCTTAGAAAAACAGAGTCATTGTTGGGTGAACATGTTAGTACATCAAATATTGTCACTGCTACCTTGAAGCTTTATAGCTTCATTAGTAGTGCTAGAAACCAGACCAGTGAGTTGAGGTCATTCAGGGTTTCCTCTAAATGGTCTTTTTAAAAGTAAACTTCTTAGTTTAAAGAGAAATTTTAATTTACTTTTATTTTAAATTACGGAATGGACTTTCTAAAAATTAGAATGATTTGTAAAATGTAAATGACACTGTAGGTGGTATCTGTGGAGTACGTGAAAATGCTGCTTCCCTCCTGCATCTTCAGCTGCTTATGTAAGGCAGGGTGGCAGCAGAACCTGCTGGAAGAGGGAAGTGCAGGTTCCTACAACAGCCAGCAGCAGTGAGCACAGACAAGCTAGAAGAGTGCCCGTTAATCACTCAGTGCACACTTTTTTGCCCATGAGGAAAATGAGCAAATAGGGAATTTGAATCTAGATGCACAGAGTCTGTATTTTGAATGTTAAAACTGTAAGTTAAATAGAAGAGAGTTCTTAAGGTATAATAATGAAATGGTTAGAAGTGACAGGCAGGAGTGGTGTAAGTTACTGGTTGTTTGTGAAGAAATGGTTAGTCTGTGGTTTTCATGAGCACATAAAACCCCCTTTTTTACTTTATTTGGACAGATATGATTTTAACTATTTATTGAATGGTCAGTATTTATGTATAATTGTGTTCTAAACGGTGTATTGCTCTCACTTTTCTCACATCTCTCTTACCATTTCAGCATACACAGACAAGCTACAGACATACATTTTGTTCTTAATTTTAATGGGGAATGCACCAGCTTGGGCTTTGTTGATTACAGCGGATCCACCACATGGCTCTAGATGCTGTAATCAATGCACAGTGATCTCACGTGCTGCAGCTCCGTGTCTGTTCTTGCATGCCACAGTCTAGTCCTGTGAACGTTACTGGCTGGTGAAGGCAGACATGCTGTCAAGGTTCAAGCAAACCCCTGACTTTCAGACACATGTCAGGTTTGCTGTTTGTTGCAGAAGGATCATTATGTTTGACTGGGGTTTGTTGGGGGTTTTTTGTTGTTTGTTTTTTTAGTCACAGAATTAATTTCTGCTGATATTTGGGCAGTGAATTTTTGCCATCTGATACCATCTGGGGAAAGTAAAGTACAGCTTGTAAAAATAACCAGTAGTTGTCAATAATGGAAATTCAGTGTGTGTAAAACAGTGCCTTGTTCTTTGTCGCATAACATTTTGCTCTGGAAAACTCAATGGCTGGATCTTGAGTATTAAGGAATAACATGCAAGACCTTAAAGTAACCTAGTCTTTCTTTTTACTAAAGGACCATGATATTTATTAGCAAGAATCACATTATTCTTAAGGGCAATGTAAGGATTCTGAGGCAAAGTTACATTTCAAGATGACAAATTATGAGTCTCATTGGGCAAGTTCTCATAAGAGTATGTCGCAGTAATGCTGATAGAGTCATCAGAGCTACAGCACTAATTCTCAGTCAAGAGCAAAATAGATTATCAGCATGTTTCTTGCCTTTCAAAGGTAATATAGTGTTGAATGACCACTGCCAAATGAAACCAGGAGGTAGTTCTGTATTCCCTATAGTTATAAATTAACACCAGGATCATCTGGCACATTAATAGCTTGAGCACACCAAAGCCAGCCAGCTGATAGCAAATGCTATTTAATACACAACCTAAGTAAACTGCAGTGCCATCAGTTAAAGATAGAAAATCCTTTCTTGCCAGTGAGTTCTCATTCTGCAGCCCCACAAGTGACCATGTACACAGTATTGAATTGCTCATCGTGCTTCATCCTTAGTCTGTATTCCTGAAGTGTGTATTCTGATTGTGAAATATTTGACTAAAGTGAGATCAATTTTAGATATGGCCAGCTAAGAAGAAAAGCCATTTCTAGTGTTGCTGGTTTTAGGGTGGTTTATCCCCCTATTTTTGTCTCCTATCTTGGTAACACAGAGCTAGGTTGTAATGAACTTAATATAGAACATGTAAATTAAATGTAAATTCCCTATTTAAGGAAATTGCCATAAAAAACTATTGTCAGCTGCAATGGAGTCAGCTGTGCCCTGGCTTGGCCTCATTGTGCTACAGGATATCATGGTGTAAACTGGCTAAAGGATTGCCAGGCACCACTGCAAATACATCAAAATCAAGGTTCAGTTTTAAGGATGATTTTATATGCACCTGGACTTTTTCTGTATGATGCTGTTGAGTATCTGTTTGTTTCATGATTTGCAATGAAAAATCTTGATTTTATGAAGCTTTTCCCCCTCTAAGAAGTTTCAAAGGATGCAGGCAAATAAGTGGAGAGGTTAGTTCAAAGTTCCTTCTGTGTCAAAAGCTCTCCTTTTGGTGAATATAATTACAAATAGTGTGTCCCTAACACGTATGGCTATTGCAGAACATAAGGCCCATACTGACAGAATGTGAGCAAGTAATATGGTTGTGCCTCTACTTTTTGATTTTACTAACTGAACGACTGAAGTGAATTAGTAAATGTAGCACTTGAAATGGATGTGGCTTTAAAAAACCTAATCCCAGTTAATATTATTGATAGTCTATTATGGCCTTGGAGCTACTTTGACGTAATTACACGAAAATACAATTCTCTCTTCAGAAAGTACAAATCTAAATGAGATATTTTGTGAGAGATGGAATAATAGAGGAGTCGTGACATAGAGAAAAAAGAGAGCAGGAAACAAGGCTGCTGATAAAGATGTGGCTGCTCTTCCACTCTGCAGCAGACAGTGATATTCCCATGCTGATCAGTAAGCCACATTTACTGCTTTCAGGGAGGGATTCAGTCTTTTTCCATAGAATTGCTCCCAATTATGTATGTCCACATGAATAGTTTTAGCCAGTGAACAGGTTTGAAATTGGGCAATTCCTGTAATCTTTGCCCAAGTAAATCTCAAAAGCAAATTAATGGACTTTGGGGGTAAGGGAGATTGAAACATGACTTAGTGAAAAGTTACACACTGAATAAAACTCCAGAGTTCAATTTCTGAGGAGGTGGCCTTTTATTCTAGACCAAATTTTCCTTCAGGAAAATGAGAGTTAAAGTGGAGCAGATGACACAACCTGCTAAAGGATGCTGTAATATGAAATTGGAGACTAGCCAGTAGTTCTGATGATGGCAATTTAAGAATTTCAAGGTGGAGAACAGGTTTTATACCTTTTTTAATAGGAAAAAACCCTATTCTTGCAGGCCTTACTGCAATTACACCTCTAAATTTTACGTACTATTAAATCTAGATTTAAACCATCCTACAAATGATGAATCCATATATATTCTGCTCTTGATGATAGGAAAAAACCATCACAAGATATATTCATATATTATGAAACAAAGCCAAGGCAAACAAGCACCGATCTGACCCTCAGTGTCCTACTAGCATAGGAGAATGGACTCAGCAGGGTCTGACTTTATACCTATTTCTATCCAAACCAGGTTGGCTGTGGGGATTTGCCATAAAAGTTACATTTTGGATTAGCTACATCTGAACAAGGGTGAAGCCAGCAACTTAGCCTGAAGATAAAAGAAAAAGAAGAAAAATGGGAAAGGAGCTTGTAGAAAAAGATATTAAATTCATTGTTGACTTACTGTCATCTCATAACCTGACTTTCCGTTCTGGCTTTGGCTACAAAGAAAAGTCAAGTCTCTAACAAAGTATGTGCTAGGATATGTCATTGTAGGTCATGAGGAAAATGAAGGAAAGAATTCTAAATACAGCAGCACTTGGATTGCTGCAGTATCCTCTGTGATCTTCCTTTCCTGAGGCACTAGAATCATCTGCCAGAGTCTGAAGATTTTCCCCAAAAGACACTATTGACAATCATGAAGATGACCCAACTGAAATCTTGCTTCCACTTTTTCTGTGGGTGAGTTAGTCTAAATAATGATGAGGTTTCAGTCCTCTTGAAAAGTGGAAGTGTATAAATGTCTGTTGTAAAAAAGCAGTCACAAACCCTACCCGTAAGAAAAGCCAAACCTCATTGCAGAAAGGACTCTCCAGCCTGAATATTACTCTTTGTTTTCCATTTGATTGTGTATTTCAATCTCAATTAATTACTTGGCTTCCAACTGTAAAGCCTGTCCAGCTCTTTCCAATATAATATTTAATATTCTGCCTTTCTACATCATCTTTCTTAAGGATACAGATTGTTCTCACCATTCATTTTCTGCACATTTGTGAATACAGTTGCACAGATTGGGAGCCTTATGCTTCTTTTTGTGGCCTTTAATCTCTTCCTTTAAAACTTCCAAATTTTAGTTTCTTTGATCACAAACACAATAAACCCATCCTTCCTACAGGTTTTAAGGCAATCCCAGATTATGGGGCTAGGAGAGGCAATAAGAGAATTAGAGCTAGGAAAGAAATCAGTCTTGTTCTCTAATGACTTCTTACTTTCTACTGCTGATAGAATGAGAAGATTAAACCTCTATCTGCAAATCTTGTGAGGACAATCTAAGAAGGGGAAAAGCATAAATGATTAGACAGCAACTTGTGCCAGTAAAGGGAAGCAAGAATGTCATTCAGCAAACTTCTGGGATGGAGGAAATGATCAGGGGTAGCTGAAGCAGCAAATAAGGCACAGTTGAAATGGTTGAAAAATTCCTCCTGTTTTTGACAGATTGGCAAAGGCATCTGTCATCCCCACTTCTAGCAAAGCATTTGAAAGAGAAAAAGAATGTAAAACTGTATTACTTAGAGGTGCAATATGTGGATCAAGCCTGTGACAGAGCAGGGCACATTTTTTCAGATAAGATATTGGGTAATAGTTCCAATTTAGGTCCTTGCAAATGTGCAGATTTGTGTGTGCTTAAATTTATTAGGCTTGTAGTTAAACCATACACTGACTGATTCAGGGCCTCAGCTGACCTGGTAATGGCCATTTAAGAGAATTCTCCATTATTTTATTTAAAGCTCAGAGATTATAGTGAAAAGCATCTTGTTCCAGAAATAGCTCAGCTGATTTCATCAAGGGACTGCTCTGTATATCTGAATTTGCTTAGGAGAAAAGCAAGCAGGGAAGCTTGTAAAAAGCGACCTGTATTACACATATCAAACACAACAGCTATTTAAAAAATGTATTCCAAGAAAGAGCATGATGGGGAAAGGACCCCTCAGCTCACATTTGTTCAAATAATCACCATGGTTTGCAAAAACTGGAAAAGCAAAATAAGTACACAGATAAAAGCAGACTGGAGTTTCCCTTTGTTTTGTTCTTTGGCAGTTTCAGACACATAAACATTTTATACCCAGTTCACAAAGCATTCAACATTGCTTATTTTATTCCAGTGCTGTTAATGACCAAGACAAGTTAAAATGATAGAGTCAAACTTCAGCTTTTCGTATATTTCCTGAGCAAGGTTCTCCTTACCAGCTGGTAAACTTGTTCATCATAGTTCATTGCTCACTTTGAATGCTTTAAATGGGTAGCCGCAGCTTCCAGAACTACTAAAGTAGCATTCTTGTTACTGAATAGTTGCTGGCATTTTGTATTTTCAACTGTTCCTTTAGGATGAAATGAAATTAACAGAGCGTTCACTGCATTTATTTAACAAAGAAAAAAAGAAAACAACAGTATTTATGCTTCCTGGAAACATTTGCTATAGAACATTGTGCCCCAAAGGGAAAAACACATCCTTGGCTTGTTACTGATCTTGACAGTGTCTGCAGAGCTTCCCTGAATTTGATGGTTCATGATAGCCTTTTAGCCAGTCACTATTTCCAAATCCCAAAATCACAAGTAGAATTATACTGCAGAGATAGGATCAGTCACATGGGTCACCAAGATGCCTCAATCGTTAAATTCTGGGCACAGGCACAGATGCAAATGACCTGCATTTCAAATATAGCCATCGTTTGCCTTGCAAAAACAAGAGACTTGAGGTTCAAAACCAGCTCCTAAAGGACTGAGATGAAAATAAGCTCTGAGTGTGCTCAAATGAATGGAAGTTTCCAGCTTCCACTGAGGACAGTTCAACCAGAATTTTGATTCTCAGTATAACAGCACCTTAGCCTGAGTTGTTCACATAAAATACCTGTATTTCGTTCTTGTCCCTAGAGTGAAAAGGTTAGAAACAGCCAGTCCAGAAAGTCAAGTTTTTTACACAGTGATGGAATCCAGCTCAAAGATTAGAGAACACAATAAACCCCATCCTAGATGTTGACTTTGCTATTTGTGACCAAAGTCTCCCTTCCAAAAGGTACAAGGATGACCTGCAGTGTGAGCAGTAAGTGCTGAACATGATGTGTTAACGTTTAACAGTCCTCTGGTGATCTGACATAGTGGATTGTTCCCGAAAAAGTCTGTGGGATAATTCATTCAAACTGTCATAAATCTTGCTTAGGAACACCTTATTTATGTATGATCTTGAGAACACCGATTTTCTTCCCTTTGACATCTGCTAGAGAACGTGACTGTCCCTGCAAAAGCTTCAGTATGTTTCATCAGAAGATGTTCAGATGCAAGCCAAAAATACATTATGTTGCACAAGTCATTGAAATTGCTTGTAACGGTTATTCCAGGTGGATTTTGTAAAGCTAGTGTTCTGAACAGTGCTGACTCTCTTCAACTCTTGCAGATTTTTGACAAAGAAGCTAAAGACCTGGAGCGAGAAGTCTGCTTTATTGATATTGCCAGTGATGAAATTCCTGAGCGCTATTATAAGGAATCAGAGGTAAGAGGCAACTTGGTTGTGAATTGGTGAAGAAGGGAATGTAAGAGGCTGCAGGAAAGCCTTGATAGTAATCAAAGCAAAGGGTTTTTTGTATGAAATCTTGCTGGTCAGTAGTATTTAAGAAGCTTTCAATTTGAGGGGAAGCAGATAGCAACCTCCTTATCTAGGCTGCCTGACACTTCCTTTTGCAGATGGTTCCTCCAACCTTTGAAATGCTTTCATACTCTTATCAGAACATATCCTGTACGAGATCTTTGATGTTCAGCTGAACTCATTCAAAGTAGAAAAGGCCTTTTCTTTGAATCATGAAGATAAGTTAAGTGTTTGCAGGTCTGAGGGGTTTTAAACGTTCCTGTCGTCCTTACTTGCATCCCGCCATGATGAATAAGTCGTGCGAAGTGTCTGAGCCCAGGCAAAGGACGGATGAGAACAGGGTTGATGTACAAGGTAACTCAATGGTGACCATGACACAAGACCAAGAGGGACTGAAGTAGATTACATGCTGCAGTGAACCTGCCAGGAAGCATCAATGGCAGCAGGCACATTCGCTCCCTCAGAATTCCCTTGGAAATCACTCCATGTATATTTGATAGCTCACATCTCTAAAGAGCACGCTTCTTTTAGGTCAGTGCAATTCACTGGTTTGAAATCAGCAGCCATCATGCAAATGAAGATGAGGTCTCAGTGTTTTAACCTCAGACTTGAAAAATGGTGGTTCACAACAAGTAGCTAGAGAGGAAAGATCAGATCTCTGCTTGCATTTAATTTTGGAGATATGATTTTCCTCTGGAGCCAAGTATATATTCATAGCTGGCAATGAGTATGGCAGCTGTTTGACTATACAAAACGAGACTACATAATCATTTTTAGGATAGAAAATGAAGACTTGCCAATGAATTTATTTCTATACCATAGGAGACATGATTTTCAGACTAAAAAAGTTGGGTACTTGTTATCTTCCATTTATAGATCCTATTTCAAATTTTATGTATGGGTCATAAAACCCAATTGGGTCTACAGTAGAATGAAAAGTAATTTTATTACTTTCCTTAGATAATGAAACCCATCTGGTTAGTACCAAAATTGTATAACACCTCATGAAGCAGCTTATTGGTCCTGTCATCTTATCTGAACTCCATAGTCTTCTGGTTCCATTTAGGAATGACTGCTGCTATTGAATGGGTCAGCATTTCACTGTGCTTTAAAGAAATCATGTCAGATTTTCCATGTCAATGTGTGCACTTCCAGAAATGGTAAATATGGAGGTTTAATGCCAGGCTTTTCAGCTTTCCTTCCCATTTTTAATAGCCAACTATTAAGCATAATTTCCACATGGTTATTCTTATGATGGAGAAAACCAGCCTCATGTTAAGTGAGAAAGAATTTCAGTCTTTGTGTTGTTATTTCAAACACTAGAGACCTGATTCCAAGCAAAATGGAATTTTCATGGGTTTAAACAACAAAAATAGCCCAGCATCTGTTGTTTTTTTCTGTACTGATGGATGATGTGTATGTGCCTACCGAATTCTGTTTCAGAATTTGTACAAAATAGTAAGAACACCTTAGCATTTAACTGTGCACATACTGTAACTGACACTGAATTAAAAATAGTTGAATTAAGTATCTTCCAAAGTTTGCCAGCTATGGGGTTTTATGCTACTGTATGATGAATGTGAAGCCAAATTCTCATTTCTGATGAAGCCTCACGCATCATTTAGGGACTATAAAAAGATTTTTAATGTTGTAAATGTAATTTCTGTCTGTCTTCAATCAGAACAGGATAAAAAGTAACTCTGTGTAAATGAGAAACGGTCTGTGTTTTCCAAATAACAGTTTCAGAAATAACTAAAACCCATTTACTGAAAGCTTTTGAAAGGCATTTTAGTTCTAATAATAATTTGGCTGCTTTTAGTTCATTTAGCTGAATTGATACTAAGATTAAAGATTAAAAGTGATTTAAGAATTAGATCCCGCAGGGCAGGTTCTGACTCCCATCTGGAAAGACCACTGAGAATGATTTTAACTTCAGGCATGTTAGTAATCTCTTCAGTTCATTGGAGCTTCTACGTGATTACAATTAAGTGAGTTCTGGATCAGGAGCAGCATATGTAGCAGCTTCTAGACATGAGCTTTAAATGTCTTTTATATCCTGACAAAAGTGCATCCCTCTTCAATTAAAAATATACTTCATTTTTTAACAGCAAATTTCATTATTTAGTTGTATTACTGTATATTAAAGGGGTAACTTAAATAATTTAAACCTTTCACACACTACTTCAACTGCTTGTAGATGGGTGATTGCTGATATGATCAGACAGCACTAATTACATAGTTGTTATTAAGCTAGAATTTGTGATTTCCATTATTTTGAATTTTGAAGTGCTCAGTTACCCTTCACAGGCTGTTTGGGTCAAAACCATAAGTTTTTCAGAGCCCTGTGTATGAAAAGCCCCTTCCTACAATTTGGCTGTGACCTTTCTTTGGGCTACTGTATCAAATAACATTGATTGTAACAGAATGAGCCTCAGCAGCTTTAGTGTTGTTTTTCTCATTTCTATAAATGGAAGATGTGATTGTGCAATATCAGTATCATCAATAGTGGTGATAATAGCGCAGCAACCACAGTAGGGTTCAGGAGATACCCAAGGGACCCACAGCAACAAACTCCATACAAAGTGAAGCAACCCATCTCTTCTTCCTAGCGCCTGGGATCTAAAACATGGGTTTTCACTTGCCCTGACACGAATCCTATAAACAGATCTATATTCTACCTTCCATTGTAACTTACGTAATAATGATTCACGCAAAAAAAGACAACATGTATAAAACATCATACATTTGATGTCATTTTGACTTGTGCTGGTGCTGGTGAGAAAGGAGAAGTGTTCCATGAAACTGTCATGGTGGTTGAAGGGAAAATGATTGAATTCAGCTTTGTGCATATCTGCTTTTTCTCTCCTTCTAAGTATTAACTAAAATGGAAAAGTGAAAAACATAGTTAGCTGGAGGCTTCAGGAGAGCTGTTGTTTTACTGAGGAGAAACCTCTGCCAGTAATACTGGGTGATCTCTTGTCCAGAGGCCTCCAAGTGATTTGAATTCCCTTCAGAATGGAGAGCTTATCTGTCAGTGTGTGCAGAGAAGGACTTAAATCACCAAGTAAATAATGAATCAGAGGCAGTTTGTAGCTATTACAAACACACACCGAGTCCAAGTCTGTCTCCCATGGAGGTGTACTGGTTTCTGCTATCCAAAAAGTTGTCCTTGCAGAAGCCTGGAGGGGGTGTAACTGCAGCAGTCCTGGGCCTCCCAAAGCAGATGACTTAATTTTAACTTAATGATCATCTACAACCTTCATTGCGCAGTAGCCACCAAAACACTTCACAGTGCTGCCATATCTTAAATAAAGCAGGGGTTTTTTACTAGCATGGACCTAAAAATCCTTAAACTTCAGAAGTTTAAAATGTGAGGTTCCAAATGGAGAAAGCTTGAATCTAGGCTAACAAGTTTGCCTGTTTTTCTGTAAGGACTCACATATGCATCCAAATCTGAATGTGTGTATTACATCAAATACAGAATTTTCTATATCTATATAAAGAATGTGCAAGCCTACAGGTAAGAGTAGTTGCACATTTTGTAAATTCATTTCCTAGCGACTTTACCATCAATGAATATGTATCACCAGCCATCGTGCATTCCCCATATAGACATACATATTTATCTGAGTTATAGAAAAGAATAAAACTGAGCTATGCTGAAGAGTGAGGGCCTCAAGTGAATCATTCACTGAAATGAAACATCTACTGTAGATGGGAGCTACTGAGCAAAATGTTCCTTGCAAACATATTCAAGTTCTCAAAATTAACAGTGTTTCATTTCCTGTTTGTAACAAAGCAGTTGAGAGTTGGACAAATGGAACAAACTTTTTAAGTTACCTCCACACAGAAAGATTTCATGCAGCTGCTGCAGTTTTCTTCTTCAGTTGCTGGCTGCTTTTACTTTAACACAGCTGCACTGTAATGGGTCCAGCTTACTACTGTCCAGGTGCTTTCAGAATAACAAAACCTCTATCACATTACAGAGCCAGAGAATTATGTTAGTTGAGATAATACAGCTGCCTTGGCCGCCCAGTGAATGTGTACAACATGTTGGTACAGAGGATCAGAACAGGGCATGGCAAAAAGAAGTGAAAATTTCCTTTTCCTTCTAACTAACTTCATTTGTGGACTTACGTAAAGCCTGGCTGCATTATCATATCTTAACACCTCAGGACTGTCCCAGTATTTACAATTCTGAAGTATTTAGCTGTCTCTTCCAGAAAATACGTTCTAATGGAAATTCAAGAAGAGGGGGGAAACAAAGTCTTTAAAAAATAGCTCCATATATATGTCTATAGTAGTAGCATTTTTACATCAACAAATCTTTCCAGAGCCCTCACTATCTAAGCTGAAATCTAAGCCCTAGCAGCTATAGCTGACGGTGAAAGGCCAGATCACATATAAGTATTGACTTAAGCACAGTGGTGGAACATATTGCAACAGGGGTCTGAAAAAACTAATCCATGCATTAAAAGGAAGGAAGGGAAGAAGGATCTGCTTTGGGAGATCTGAGTGCGTCCAGTAAGAGAACAGCATGCATGGCATATGCACAGTGCACCTTCCCCTCTGGAGAGCACATTCACCTTGGGGATCTCTTTCCATGCTATAATGGCTGTACATACAGTAAGGAATTTTCAAGACAGGTCAGTGACAAGGTAACAAGATGTTCCACACTGGTTTCCAGCACACAGACAAAGTAGGTGTTGACAGCTGCACAAGAGTATGGCATCTGCAACTCCTGCTGATCCCATGGTGAAGCTCAGGGAAAGGATGCCTATTCAGATTTGGAAGGTTTCTGTAAACCACAAATGTATCTCATTATTTAACTTTAAGTAAAACATAACATTTTAGAATAAAATCTGAAAAGGCATTGCAACAACCCAGTGCTATATTGTCAATACATTGATGTTGCCTCCTGGAAAGGAGGTTACAATTCCACACCTGCCGCCTGTGACGTCTGCAGTCCATGGGGAAAGTTAAGTAAATAAATACTAAATAATAAGTATGTTGAGCCAGGACTAACCATACATGGCCTAAGAAACACTGGGAGTGTGCTGCGTTTAAAACCATATCCATCCCAGCAGGGCTTTTGTTTTATTTCATTATAATTTTACATTTTACTCTCAAATAAGCCCAGCTCACGGGTCATGTTGTTTCTGCTATGTTAGCAGAAGAGCTATTTTTAAATCACTCTGCACCTGGCAATAATGTATTGCAAATACAGAGTAGGTTTTGCTCCTCTGCAAAAGGATTTGCCAGATGGGCTTTCCTAATAAATTGTGTCTGATAAAAGGACGAGAAGGTTATTTAAACAAAAAGATTTTAGCTATGCCATTACATTTAAAATGGATTGAGGATTTTGCCAGTAGGTAAATTAAGGGGGAATAGTGAATAGAGGCAGTATTCTTTGGCTGATGGCTCCTCTAGAAAGGAAGGCACGGGTGGCTAAAGCAAAAATAAGGCACACAATTAATGATGTAAATAACAACATAAAAAGGGGATCAGAGCAAAGATTAGCTCGCTCAGTTTCTAGTCACGAACATAAGGGTTTCAAGCACACGTGCCACAATTCCTGCCTGTAGAACGTGCTGCTTCACTCCAGCCTCGTGCCGCTGGTATCTGTTTGGGAAATTGCCGTGCCTTTCACAGGAGGAGCAAGGAATGGCCATGGTCTGGTACAGGCAGGTTCTCAGCACTGCATCCTGGGACTTACAGAGATGTGAGTGTGGCCCATGAGTCTAATTTGTTCTGACTGACCTAATCAGTGAGCTACAGCATGAGAGGCAGGAGGAGCAGCAGTGCTGTGTACCAGTGCGATTTCTACTTGTATTTAATAGAAAATTATCCTCCTAATTAATTATTTTTTTGAGAAGGACCTTATATACTGATTGCAGAAAGGACTCCAGGCTTGGAGACTGAGCCTGGCAATTTGAAGTCATGAGTCAGGCACATGAATCGTTCTGGGTTGTGGCTTTCATGCCAAAATTCTCACCTTCAACACCCTTTGAATTGATGGCCCAGGGATTCAATTCTCAAATTCACTTTGTTTAATGTTGCTGTGTATCTTATGACCTACTACTCTTATCCTAAATCTGACCAAGCTTATACGCAGTCTTCAAGTTTCAGCTTGCCTGATCAAGCACTCAGTAAAATCTTCAACATCTTCATCCATTCCTCTGAATCTTTGTTTCCTGGCTTCCATTCATCAGTTAATGTTTTCAGAAAGGCAGGAATTTCCCTAATAGCTATTGGATACAAGTTGCCCATGCTGTCCATCGTTACTTGGCTCTCTGCTTGGAACTGTCCAGCCAATTTGTGACTAAACATAACGTCCTCCAAGAGAAAGGGACATGATTAAGGAAAGCAAAGGTGCCATCCCTGGGTGCCATTAAAGGATTTTGCAGCTAGGAGTGATGTGTTGGATGAATTGCATTGCAGTAGGTGGATTATTTGTGGGACACCAATTCAAGAATGATTTCCACTCTGAACCCCCTTGTCCACGGGGTAACATCACAAAGCCAAACCAAAGCAAAACACTTTCACAGCATCCAGAGGGTTCTGGTGGTTTGAGACACAAGTTCCATGCAGGACTGGGCAGTCATGCAGTGTAACTGTTTGTTATTTGATTTTTATTTGTGACTTCTGAATAGTTGATACTGATTCAAAATCATTGCAGTAAATCCCTTTGGACTGCACTGAAGTTATTCCATTACAGATGTGGTTATCACTGAAGGGCTGTGAAGTGTAACACTCAGTATTACTAATGTGCATATCCGACACGCTTCATCAAGATGCTGGCTCCATCACGCTAGCACTGTATGTGTATGTCAGAAACAGCAGACCCTTCCTTACATTAAACTGTTTTCCTTTTATTTTCCTTTCTAGAAATGCTTATTTAACACTGCAATATTTTGCAGGAATATTTTAAATCATATTTCCTGTAGTTATTTCCTTCTTCATAGAACAATCTACTAGAATTTTACATCTTGCTGAATATTACATCTTGGTTCTTCCCTTTTTTGCTTTTCTCATGTTTATTATATTGATGAATTCAAGCAGAAAACATCTAGATCAATCTGAGGTCAAGTTGTATTGAGTGAGAAGACTGGCAACAGCATGAGACTATGAGCTGTGATATACAGTGGTATATTGCTCTGATAAATGATGACACTGAATTGTTTCTCATGGTGATTTAACATTGGAACCTTATTATGCTGCAAGCTTCAATTTTCTGTTTAGAAAATAGTATGTCAGCAATAAAAGCAATGTCTTTCACAGAGCAGCAAGACTATCACCTCATTAGAGCTTTGTAGAGAGGCTTTAATGACAGAGCTTCAGTTTATGGATAAAATCAGAAGCTGAGTCAGGAGATAGCTGAACATTAGAAGAAGGAACACTGCATGACATATAAGCTCACAATGAATGGAAGAAAATTAAGATAGGAATAGTTTTATCAATTTTTTGTTAGTTTTTCACCTGATTGTTTTCTATTTAATTCACAGTTTAAGCACATATGTAAATACATGTTTAATGTTTTGCTTTTATAACAAAGGATGGATTTAAAAGATCTTCCCAGATCCAGCTTTGGGGAAGACAGCACAGGCAAGCATGGGTCGTTACTCTTGAAGAGAGATTTTAGAAGCTCCACTATGAATTTACTGGAAGTACATTATTTTTAAGCTTTGAAAATCAATGCCTAACTGTAAATTATTTGTATTTAGAAGAGGTAATTATCAGGATTGTACATAAAGTGAAATGGAATTATACCAATATGGAAAATTACTCTTTGATAGATAAAACTGTATCTTGTACAGGTAAAAAGTAAATTTTAAAGATTAACTAATGGCAATTTGGTTTTTTGGTCTCGCTGTTGTAATTTCAACACCAATTTATTTGATTTTCCATTTCTTAAAAGAAAGAGTCCAATTGTTTAGTGTTTTGTCTGTAACTCAGTTGTAACCAGGGGTGGCTGAATTGGAGGAGTTTCATACTTAGCTGCCCACCTGGATAGACAAGATACTTAACATTGCAAATGGCATTGTGAGGGTCACATCAGTGTCTGTGTGACCAGCTGGACATGATTTCAGAAAGATGGACATGGGTAGACAGTACTAGTCATCCTGAGGGAGCAGTGGGAAAGCAGCTCTGAAGAAGCCATGGGTTTGGTTCTTTTCCAAAAGCCATAAATAACATTTGGAGCGCATTGTATTGTAATTACTTGCAATAATCTATTTTCCTATAGCAGAAAATGCCCTCGATTATGATTGTCAGAGCATCTCCAAGAATATGCCGCCAGCGATTCACTGGCTGCTGGACAAAATACAGATTAGATTTTAGTGTATCCTGGTCCTTATTTAAGTCAGTTTCATGTTACTTTTTCATGATGTTTATTAGCACATTGTAATATTTTATGTCTTATCAAAACATTTACTTTCACACACTAACGAACAGGACTTCCTCTCCTGCATTTCCCAGTGTGTTTTCTTTGTTTGGCAGGATCCTAAATATTTCAAGTCACAGAAGACTGGGAGAGGCCAATTAAAAGAAGGCTGGAGAGAGACACATCAGCCCATCATGTGTTCCTACAAGCTTGTGACTGTGAAATTTGAAGTCTGGGGGCTTCAAACCAGAGTAGAGCAATTTGTACACAAGGTCAGTGAAACACAAGCTGTTTCTTATCCTTCACGTAAGCAGAACTTGAGTGCTGCCCTGCACAGGAATGTAACTGTGACTGTGTAGAAGCTGGGGAGCTCAGCTGAATCTGCATTCAGAACTCTCTCCAAGGGCTGGAAGATGTGGAGCAGAGCCAGAGAGTTCTAAAGTTGAGAAAAATTATCAATATTTTCAATACTGTAATAGATGTGTGAGCTGAAGCATTTGTGAGTACATGTGAGTACATGTAGCAGTGATGTGCAGAATTTCTTACAAACAGGTAGTGGGAAAGTTTTCCAGTCAATCTACTAAAAAATTAATGGATGAATGGCATAACAGCCAAATGATAGCATTTGTCAGAGTGTTGGAACTATTCTGTTTATCCACAGATAAATGTGTTTTATCCACATGTTTAAAAAACTAACAAGGAAAAAGGAACAGTTTCAGAAGGTCTAATTGCCCAAAGATTAATAAATGCTGAACACATTCCCAAATGATCTTCCATACAGGTCACAGCAGCACTGATATGATCCAGTGTGGGCAATAGGTCCACTTGAGGTGGGAGGCTGGGCCACAAGACCTTCAGAGACAGTATGTCTGACTCTCTAGGACATGTCTTCTTAGACATAAAACTGACGGAATATTTTTCACTTTCAGTCATGTTGAAAGACAAGTGTTACTTCTCTAACACTTTTCTGTGTAGTTGCTGCAGAGGTATTTAACCTTTCCCTTGTTCCGCAGGTGGTCAGAGATATACTATTGATTGGTCACCGGCAGGCGTTTGCCTGGGTTGATGAGTGGTACGGTAAGTATTCTCCAAAACCAGCCCATTTAAAAGGCCTGATGCAAAGCTAATGTCAGCTCACAAAAGACTTCTATTTACTGTCATGGATCATCAGTTTCTAATATAAGTTGTTCGTGAAAGAGAGAGAACTATGTGCAGTTTCTGTGGAACATAGGGAGCTCATTCACGGCAGGTTTTTCTAACAAAAGTAGGCTGTATGGTAGGCAGGCAGCACACACGGACACCATCACATCGCTCACCAGACAGACATCAGATTCATCACCCTGCGTTGGAGGCAGGTAGAAGCTGCCCCCACCAAGAGTCATCTACATGGAGAACCACATGCAGGTTTGAATAAAGCTTCTTATTAAGACTGCATTAACCTGCAGTCATTTCCATGCAGCAAGCTCCTAAGGCTTCTCATCCAACACAATTTCAGCTCTTTAGGAAAGTTTTCAACTGTTAATGTGGATTGCAGTAAAGAAAAGATGGAGCTCGAAGTCCTTTCTGAAAAAGGGATATAAACATTATGTAGCCTCCTGGGTCTGATTCAACAGCAGCTGCAAGCAAAAAATTGTGCTAAGTCCATGCCCCAGCTGTAGGAACAGGCACTTCCAATAGTACAGAGTAATCTGAATATCAAAGAGCCAATTACACTGCAGAAAATAAGCTCAAAGGGTTTGTGCTTTTTCCATGTATTTTCAGTAAGATGTGTCCATAACCATAGATACTTGTAGAACCGTTTCTAAGATACTCTTGTAACGTATAGTACAATTGGGGAATATATTTACAATGTTTATTCAGACCCTCCTTAAGCTTCAGGAAACACCCTCTTGGGCATTTCATGGGCTGGTGCAAACACACACATCTCCAGTGTCTTCAGAAATCTGCACAGTTTTACACCAGAGTCTAGCAAGACATAAAGAAATGTTAACGGGAAGCAAAGAGTCATCTATACTTTAGCAGAGTTACTGATGATAACAAGTGAGTAATCATGAAGTTAAACATATGGAACAGCTTCAGCCACAAAGCCATTAACCACAGATTTTCCTATCTTAAATCTGAATGCACCCTGACAAAAATACTCCTTCCCCAAATAGAATGTTGTGATACACAATTATATCATGGATTTCTGTAATGGTGAGTCTTTTTCCTAAATAACATAGAATACGTTTGGAACTTAATTGTCAGGCTAAGTGCAAAACCTCAAAAATCTGTTCTCACTAAAAAAGGTATGAATAAAGGCTTAAGAACATAGCAAGATTTATAACAGAAAGTGCAGCAAGTTAAAGTAACTCTGTGCTGTGTGCAGCCCTTCTACCACTGCATTCCTCTGAAGTATAGCACTTGGTAAGACTTGCTGACTAGAAAGTATTTCATTATGCAAAATGAGTGAGATCCAAGTTGTATCCACCCAGTTCAATTTAACAACTCTTGTGGTTTGTGTGCATAGGGAGAGGTTTTAAAAACACAGAATTTTTAAAGCATCTGTATGTCATCAGTGTGTCTGTTATCAGCTTTTAAAAGAAAAGTTTGAGAGAGACTTGATGATAGTCAGTAAAGCAGAATCAAATAATCATGTCATAAAATCAGTTATTAAAGTGAGTAATCATGAAGTTTGTTATGGATATTACTGACTGATTACTGATACTGTAAGTATGAATGTCTTGTCATTAAATTTACTAAACTGTACTTAGCTTTATTATTAAGACTATTTCTTTTCACAGCATTATTTACAAATGAAGAGCATGTTCTCTGCTTGGCAAAGTGCATGCTTAGCATGGCTGATGAGCTTGTTTTTCATTCCAGATAACAGTAAAAGACTAAAAGAGTAGGATTTTGTGGTATTCTGTGTTTACTTTTGATCACAATTCTAGACTGCATTTCATTTTCACTGATGAAGTACTGCATTGCACTACTAATGTAACAGCTGAAGTTATGTCTTTGCTTAAAAGCTGTCTCATAAAATGCAGCAACAGCCTCATCTCACATAACAAGGAGTGGTGTGATACAAGAATTCACAAATCCAAGTGGCACATAATAAACTTGAGAAAAATTACAGCCTCAAGAACAAAACCACCATGTACATTACCAAAAGGGGAGCACATTTGCAAGTTTATCATTATCAAACTGTTGTAAAGAACAGGCCAAAATCCTTACAGCCTTCATGTTCACTTACACCTTACTCTCAGGTAGATTTATTGAAAGCATGGGAATACTCAGCAGAGTAAGGTCACAAGTCAATGAACTGGATTCTTCATAGGTTTACTGGAAGTGTGTTTATGATAAATCTTCCAAAACCTGTAATGCTTGCCTGGAGTTACATAGCAGGCACCTAACAGGTTATGTGCTACTTTGACAACACCAGGCGTGATAAATGATCCTACCCCTAGAATCAGCCTGGTTTGTAGAATATTTCTAATTCTTATTGTTTATTCAATTGCTTGAGACTACAAAACTGTTCACATATTCACTATTCATTCACTTACCTGTATGATTGTTAGTTTCTGGAATCTAAGCTGACATGTGCTCGAACTGTAAAGAATGTTTGCTGGTTATGAGATGTACTACGCAAAAATAACATAAAATCTTTTTGAAAGTGCCTGGAAAGGTAAGTAAATATTTACAATATTTTTGTCCCTATCCTTTATTCCAAGGGATCTTCTAAAATCTTTTTAGAAGATCTTGGCCTTTGCCAGGCCCTGCACATCAATACTTTCTGCCTACTTTGTGTTACACGGATACTCCTAAACAGTTTCCACTCCTTCCTGTTCTCTGACTCCCTTTGACTTAACCTTCTTACACCTTCCTTGGCTGATATAACTACCTTTATGAGTCAACTTTCATAAAGCTAGTTGCTCCATGCTCTTTTTTTTTAATCCGTTTTTGGCTTCTGCTGAAAGACTGTTCCTAAAACCTTCTCCTTGAGAAAAAAAATGGAAGTTTGCACTGAATCAATGGAAAATGCCAACAATTTTGAACTTTTTACAGATATGACTATGGATGATGTTCGAGAATACGAGAAAAATATGCATGAAAAAACCAACATTAAAGTTTGCAACCAACATTCATCTACTGTGGATGAAATAGAGAGCCATGCCAATGCAAGAGTATGTCCATTTTTAAAACATATTGCCCATCCTCAGCTAATACATCTGCACAGATCAGAGAAGAGCAACCGGCTGATCTTGCTGACCAGTCAGTGGAATCTGGGGGAGGTTTTGCTTCAGTAGAAAGAGAATCTTTCTCCATGAAATGGATTTCCAGGAAAACACAATGCTTAAATTTCCAGCGGATGCACGAAGAGGAAGTTAAATACAAGTTTTATTTTCTACTATTTGAATAGTTACAAAATGCAGGAGTTCAGATTGCTTCAGTCAAAAAGCCAGGAACATGGGGAGTGGAAAATTTCTGTGGAACTGATAAAATGATTTGCTTCACTAGGGAAAAAAAAGCTAATGAATTTTTCACTGTTGTCAAACTACTTTTAATGTTGTCATTGATTAAGGTGCGGTCTTTTTCAGCAGTATGTAACAGCAGTTTGTGGAGAAGGGCAGGTTTCTGTGTAGGTTCTTTGATTCAGATTCTGGAAAATTCATTAAGTATTGAAATTCCTAATTTGGGCACCTCAAGCAGAGGCCTAGAATCAGACATTATTACTATTACAAATAGAAAAAATAAGTGATATGAGTGATACTTGCTTTTGAAATGTCATTATTCCTTCATTTCTACTAACTGTGCTGTAGAACTCAGTGATGGCTTTACTCATGTTACAAGTGTGGGGCAAGGTCTGAAGGGCTTAAAGTCTTTCCTTTGTTTTTGCTCAGTAAAAATGCTCACCAGCTGGAGAAAATGTTATCCAAGTGAAAACCAGGAAGGTAATTTTTGTGTTTGTAATGCTGCAGCTCTGTGAACATCAAGTTAACTCCTTAGCTGAGCAGTAAATTGAGAATTGGTTCTGCCTTTGACTCTACACTTCAGGATTTGGCTTTGAATGAAGTCTGACGTTCATCCTTAGTTCCCATGTGGAAAACTTGCCATTGAGGTCAGAACAGAGTTTGTCATTAATGAAAAGAAAAAGAAAGTCTGAGCCTTCTTAGCTCATGGTAAAGACTTGTTTTACTTGACTCTGTATCAGAACAGAAGGGAATTTAAAGCAAGTATAAGCTAAAAAGCAAATGTCAGCTGAAGGGACAGTATTTCATGTCTGAATTTACAGTGAACAGTCTTGCAGGCTGCCACTTAGCAAGTCTTTAATCAGTGTTCACTTAAATGGCAGGTAAACTGAGAAATCTTCCTGACCTTGTTCATTTATCCAAGACAGCTTTTATTTCAGACTGTACAGAAGTCCTGGATCGAAAACAGCCGAAATGAAGGGATGGGCTCCCTTTGATGTGAGGGTGCTTTAAAACCCTTTGAGTTCAGAAACACTACACACATTGGTACAGGGTGTGAAACAAAATGTAAATCAGGCAAACAGGTTGAAATCTATCTCCAACACAAGTAGGTACAGATACTCTGAGACCATCTGTTTATTTCCACCACTTACCTCAGATTTGAAAATAGCTCCATGCTCCCTCCTAATAACTGGTAACGTAGCCTGGAAAGGTCTCTGGAATGTTTTCTGCAGGGAAGAGAGAAGGCAGCTGGCAGTATGCTTGCTTTTATTGATTGAATATGATCTTATAATGCAACATAAAGCTGCTTCTACGTAACATTTGCAGCCAAGGTTACAGATGCATTCAGCTGGCTAATATTAAAGTGCTGATGTATGGAAAGTATAGGATTTTGGCATATATATGGTAAGCACCATTGCCAGCCCGTGGCTTAGACACCCGAAAGGGGGAGAACTTTTAACTGATTAAAATGCTAGTGGGGTTATTTCTGGGGTTTTGAGCTTTCAGAGCTCAAAAAAGAAAGAAAAAAAATCTATAAAATGGTTTAATGAAATACTTCAAATGTACAAATTTAATATGGTGTTCAGTGAAAACCCTCAAGTTAATTTCAGTTGGCTCTGTGGACATCTTGCAGGCAGGGTGGACGTGAAGCAGCAGGTTTCAGGTTTGTAGCAGATGTCATTTGGGGATTTTCCCGAAGTTTTGCAGGGCTCAGCTCAGAGCCCATCCATGCTGGTAGCACTCTGCCCTCTTGTGGGTTTCCACAGCACTGTGACACCTTTGTCACCTGGGTGACAAGACTTCCCCTTGCAAAGTGGCTTTAACCTCGCATCTCATCTTGCCTCTGTCTTGCAGAGCGTTAAGCAGTGGATTTGTTAGGTGGCCATATATGTTTAAGTACAGATTCTGGATGGAAGAGTTGGCAAGCATGTTTTGGCTTTATCAAGGGAGAGGGAATTCGTTAGGCTTTGTTAGTAGAAAAGCAAACAAGCCTCAGTTATGTGCATGCAGCTGGAAGTCAGTGGAAGCTGTGCATGGGGGGAGAGAGAAGTTTTCATCCCTTGGGAAGTACAGCAGATGAACACTCATTCATTTAAATGAAAAGAACAAAACCCTGATCAGTTTTATTTTGTTGGAAGTTCTGAAAAATTCTTCTTGCTGACTGTGTATCTAAATGTATTCTGTAACTGCTTGTGAAATAGCTTGAGTTTTCCAGCAATTACAGAGGTAGCAATCTTTATTCAGTTCAGACCCAGGTAGAAGAAGAACCATTAGTATGTGATTAATGCACTTAACTTTGTTTCCTTTACATTTGCCACTGATTGTGCTCCGATCAATGTGTTACCATAGCAAGGCGTTCATGTGGAGAATCGTGTAATTATATGCATGATAAGCAGTCATTCCTTGATGACAATTTGGATGGCAGTAATTTAGCTGAGTTAATGAAACAATCATTTGAGATTATTCTAATATGTCTTTATTTTTCTTTCCTTTTTGTTGAAGACATGACAATGGATGAAGTCCGAGAGTTTGAACGAGCAACTCAGGAAGCCACCAACAAGAAGATTGGGATTTTCCCACCTGCAATATCTATCTCTAACACTTCCCTGCCTTCTTCAACCCGCAGTGCTCCATCTAGTGCTCCATCAACTCCTCTCTCCACAGATGCTCCTGAATTCCTAACAGTTTCCAGAGAGCGGCCTCGGAAAAAGTCTGCTCCAGAAACTCTCACTCTTCCAGACCCAGCGAAAAAAACCCTTTAAATTCACCCAGCATGTTTCCTCCTGATAAGCCATGTCTACCACAGCAAGAGTGATGTAACTCAGTTTCTCCAAAGGCCATGGTGGTTTGTTGTTTCTTTTTTTTGGCTTAAAATAATCTTTCTGGTGTGGAAAGATAACTTCTTTCCTCAGACTTGATCCTTAAAACCTTCAGAGAAGTGCATGCAAGAGAACGTAGTCTATATATTCCTAAAGTAGTGTTTCAAGCCATCTGGTGCATCGTGCTGACATACAGTGACATAGTCTGAGGGGAACGCTGTAAACTAAAAGCAATCTTTCTGTAGCAGTATTCTACCTACAAATCCTCATCTAGGTCATAGCATTTACAGTTAGGAATAGGTATTTAGTAAAGCTGCCAAGGACTTCTGTGGCAAATTAGTGCCAACTCGAATGCAGGGTTAACAGGAAAAAAAACCCTCCCATTTTCTTCTTTTATAGCTGATTTTAAAATCCTTCCTGCTCTCAGGCTTTGGTGTATTCATAAACCTTTGACCTGTAATTCATTGTACTTGAACACCAACAACAATCACTCGAGATTCACATTTTGCTTAATATGACTCAGGATTTGGGGCCTAGTTAACAAAGAAAATTTTTCAAACCTAAAATATCACTGTATTGAAGGCCCAATTGTAATTAATTATACTGACTTTGAGGCCATTGAACTATTTCTATCTTGCACAGAATTTGTAAAAGAAACCACCTATTTCTTGTAGATAATGTATTTTAATAGCTCTCCCCTGTCCTTTTGTGATCTCTTAAACCCCTCTTGGCATTCATCAGTTGTGTTCCATGTGTAAGATTGCAAAAAAGCAGCTGAATTGAGCCAGTTGAGAAGCAAACCCAAGGAATTCTGTCTTTTCCTCACTGGAAGATAAGTGGTAGTTACACTGTTAAGACCTTGAACGTAAAGGAAAGAAAACATGAGACTCCTTTTTCTTTTCTGCCTCCCATCTTTCCTAAACAGCTAATAGAAAGCTGTTCCCAGGCTTTGTCATCATCTAGGGGGAGGGGTGAACATCAGTCACCTTGAAAAGCAAATGAGTTGTGGGGCTGCTCAGTTCTGTGTAGGGTGACATGAAGGAAACAGAAGTGCCATTCCTGGTCTGTGTGTGAAATCACTCTTCAGTCTCAGGAATGTAGAAAAGATGTTGCCTGGTGGAGAAGACTCTGGAAGGAGGAGAAAAATAAATGGTCTCTTCCTAGGCTCAGTGAGAGACTTTTCCTTCTGGCCTCCATTTGGGGTACTTTGGTCCCTTTCATCCAAATTGCTGTTTAATGAATGTCCATCATTCTTGCTAGCTGTAGCAGAAGTTAAGTAAGGCTCTGTTCAATTCCAGTGAATGACAGCCATTGCCTGAATCATGCGATCAAAGTGGGTGATACTTTGTGCCACCAATGACATGGGACATGGGTTAGAAAAAAGAGAGTCCTCCAGAGCTGAACTATCACTGAGTGTTGGCTGGGGATGGCCTTTTACCCAGGCAGGACCTTTGTGCTGTCTTCTCAGCACAAGGCAGTGATTTGACTGGCTTAAATGCACTGAACTTCTCAACGGCTGTAGATCTACAAAGTTATGTTGAGTGTGTGATATTTATAGGGTATTTTTAATAGCAGGAGAATTCCACTGCCAACCTGCACTGACAACAAGTGTATATTTGTTTGACAGTTAAAATCCTGTAGGTAGCAAAATCTGGAAGCCCTTCATAGGTTAGCTGTGGTCTGACTTCCTGCATTCTCCCACTTACTGTCCATGTTCTGCTTCACTTTTCTTCTCAGTGCTACTAATTCTGTGTGATTAGTAAACTAATGAGTGATGCTTTTTTTGCTTAAAAAGAAGCTGCTGTAATAATGCAAGCAAAACTCTCCTACATTAGTTTATGATTTCAGCTTCAAGAGTGTACAGATTATATATTCATGATTATAACTGGTCTAATCTCATTATTATTTATTTAGTAGCAAGATTGGAACACTGGCAGAGAAGGGAAACCTTTGAAAACATCAAGCATTGTTTGGTTGCGGTTTTATTTCCTGAATTTGACCTGTATAGAAACAGTTTAGGTCTGCTCCACCGGAAAGTCTGGTTTTCAGTGATTTTTTTCTTTGTCAAAGAAAGTCATAATGTCCCTGTGCTTACAGATGAATGTTTCTATGTAAGTTTTGGCATTTGGGTTTTATGGAGATGATTAGACAAAAGCAGTCATACCTTTACTTATATTTAACAGATTGATTTCCAGTCTCTTGCGGATACATTGATTATCATATTAATTTGGTTTGGGGATAGGGCACGCATGAAAATTCTGAACATACCTGTATAGGACACATCTTAAGAGCTGCATGACACAGATGTAGGAGAAGGACAGGATGCTCAGTGCTATGTCTCTGTGCTGCTGCTGCAGCCCTTCCCGCAGCGCTGCTCTTGAGGAGAGTTCACTGACCCAACAGCCTGAATTCACTGTTGGCCACCATGAGGATCACGATCAGCCACTTTGCCTCCATGGGGCTTCCTAATGAAGGCAAATAAAAGGATCTGTAATGTTCTGTTGCCCTGGATAAGAAACACCCCAAGCTTTTCACTGCCTGTGTAAGTACCCTCTGCTGTGTTCTGCTTTGCTTTCTCCACCAGTCTTGACCTGTTTGATCGATAGGATCTTTAAATATCCTTTTCTGTTTGTTTGTTCTTTCGTTCTTTCTTTCTTAAGGTAGGACAACTTTTTCTAGAATATTCCCAGCAAACACTCAAACCCACACAAAACTAAGCAAAAAGGAAGGTCTGAATACTAAAGTGTATATCTTGAGGGAAAGGGATGGTTTTCATTACTGATTTCTTCACAGTGTTTTCTATTGTATTTTCAAGCATGTTTATTAGGAGAAAAATAGCATTCTGCAGGTGTTCATCACTTCTTTTATGAAAGTAAATTATGTGATTATTTAGTGAGTCCATCTTTAGAGTATGGAGTCCTGGGGCAAAACTGAACAGGCACAATAGCCTGTTCCTGTTCTCCACCACAGTGTCCGAAGACTTTACATGATGCAGCTCTGCTAGGGCTTGAGGGGAGTTCTTCACCAAGGAGAATGCAGTTTGGAGCAAATAACAAGATGAATTTGTTTGGGTTTCTATTAAAACCTCCTCCCAGCTTTATTTTTATGTATTTCATATGGAACAATCATTACAAAATAACTGACAATTCATTCCTGTCTTTAGAGGGGTAGATCTAAGAAAAGGGAGGTATCCATGAAGGCTATGAGGAGCAGCACATTTCTGAAGCACCTACTTATGAGGATTTCTTATGAATGTAATGGTTAATTTTGTAAATGACTGGATAAACCCTATGGAAAGAAACTATTTGACCTTATTCTTTAGCTTTTTTTATTATTCTGGAAGGTGATTTTGTGACATCTAGTAGCCAGTTTGTATTAATTGCTGCTGTAGAGATTTTGAAATGGAAATATTTGTTCCTTGAGTTTCAGTTTGTAACCAGACCGCTGTATTTTGTTAAAACTGCTTTGAAGCTTGCTGCACTGTAACTTCGAACCAACCTGCTATCCTTTGAAACAAGGCAAATGTATATGCTTTTTATGAATTAGTGAGTGCAGTAAGAGAGAATTCATGATCTTGTCAATAGGAGCTTTTCTGTTTCCATTGTTTGGTCTTGGGTTTATATGTGTAACTTGAAATTGCTAAATAAGTCTAACAATGTTTTCTTTATAGGAACAGCATGGTCATTGAATTACAATCTCCAGTAGTTTTATGCTGTCACTGAAACAGGTTTCATTGGTTTATTTCATTTCTGTGATAATTCCACCTAAGATTCAATGTCCAGTAATTAATTTCTTTTATTTAGGGCTATGGTGGCTGCATTAGTCAATACATCACCACCATCAAAGAAGGACCAAGTTTTGAAACGCTCTGCATGTTAAATAATGCAAGGCTCAGAATGAGAATTTGATTGTCGTATTTCTCACTCATATCATTTAGTTTCTGATTTTTCCAAGTTATTTATTATTTTTAATATTGTATTTTTTCCTTGCATTTTGTTGTAAATAAACTACCAACAATTATTCTTTACAGTTGTGGATATTTCCTTTCTTTAGGTCTCCTCTGGCAAGGAACATATCCAGTAACATTTCTACCCCCAGCTCTGCAAGTCACTTCCTCAAAATTAAACAGCACAAAGAATTGCATTTGTAAGGAAAATTTAAACCACTTACAACAACTAGGTTTTGTTGTGCCTCAGCTTTTTAAAGATGTTATCTGGGCAGGTGCCCCCTCACTTTGGTGTCAGCCGTTCATTTGTAAATGAACATTTGGCCGACCAGGAAGTTTTTCAGTAGGGAATCTATTTCTCTACACGGGGTTTAGCAGCCCAGTGTTGTGGTACATACTGGAACAGAGACCATTCAAAACCTCTCAGACTTGTAGACAAGTCATTTAATTTTAGTCAACAGCAATTTTGCATGTTCAAGGATTCTTCAAGCTGTTAAATAGAGGCTTACTCCATAGAAACGAAGCTTTCTCTCCACCAGAGGAACGGTAGTCACATATTCAGTATAGAAATGCTCCACAACAGTGTAGGGCCAGGCACAAGGAACAAATATGGGCCCAGAAAGTGTTTTAAGGTAGAAACCACTCAGTCCTGTGTGGCCTTGAGCTTGCGGTAACAGCTTCTCAGATGGCTTAAGTGCATGGAGACCCTTTTGAGGTGAGGGTGTAGGGTCTGTCCTGTGGACACTGGACTCTGACCAAGCTTTCGCCACCTATGAGAGGCTGACTGAATCCATGAGGAAAAACTGTGGCTGAATCCTCCTCAAGACCCCAAAATCACAGAGCTGGCAAAATGTGTTCCCAGTAATGCAACAATGGTTGAGCACAACCTGTTCTGTTGTTCTTTTAGTTTGACTTGTTGTTTTTTACACTTCAGGCTTTTATTGCTGCAGCGTCATTAAAATTTGAGCACAAAGAAATATGAATGCATGAATATACATTACAAATTGGTTAAAAACCTGAACCTACTGCTGTTAAAATTGGTGGAGTTGGGTTGCACTCTTGCAGGGGGAAAAACGCCACCCTATATTCTTTACAAACATTAGGCCTCTCATAGGGCAGGAATACACATAATTAGTCTTAAAACCAGCAATGTTTTACCATGTGGATGCAAAACTACAGAAGCCTTGTATCTGATGTCCTCATACTGATCTGTTTATAAATTACACCTTTATAGTGTAGGAAAATGGAAATGGCCCGATTAAGTCCACGCATGAAATGCCCTGAAAACAACTGACAGTGAAAATCCAAACTGCTGTTGAGGGTGTTCTAAAATGAATGGCTTTTAATTAAACTATGGCTGCTCCACCCCTGGCAGTGCTCAGGCCCAGGCTGGACAGGGCTTGGAGCAACCTGCTCTAGTGGAAGGTGTCCCTGCCCGTGGCAGGGGGGTGGAGCTGGATGAGCGTAAAGGTCCTTTCCAACCCAAACCGTTCTGTGACTCTATGGTTTAACAGTATTTAAAGCAATCAGACCGCACCGTATCTGTATGCCCTTCGCAAATATCAGCTGGCAAAGCCTCCCTGCACCCTCAGTAAGTGGCAGGACTGCCAGTCCCGATGTGGCCGAGCACGGCCTTATGACAGCAGTGACTCAAGTCGCGACACAAAGTTCTCCTGTCGCCAACGCCAACAGACCCCCACACGCCCTCAGCCTCCGGAAACCCCCGAACGCCCTCGGCCCTTTACTGCCACCCCTCGCTGCCTCGGGCAGCAGCGCATGCGCCATGCCACGTCTCGCGAGAGTTGGAGGCTCGCGAACATGGCGGCCCTGTGTGAGAGCTTCACGCTGTGTGGTTTGGGTCCCAGCAGTGGCGTCGGCCTCGATGGCGGTCTCCTGGCGCTGGAGCCGGGCCCCGACCGCGACCACGTC
>JANHGB010052725.1:0-14454 GCA_026283785.1 Coracopsis vasa | reverse complement strand
GGAGGGCCTCGGAGCCGCTCTCTCTCCTGCCCCGCCGGCCTGTCACTGGGCGCCCGCTCCCCGCTATTCCGCGGCCGGAGACGGGGCAGCGGGGCCTTGGTCCGCGGCTTCAGCCTGCGCCCTGGGGTCGGGGAGCGGGGCCGGGCCCTGTCCCGCTTCTGCCCATCTCTCCCTGCTATGCCCTGCCCAGCTCACCTCTGCTGTCCCCCGGCCTGTC
This sequence comes from Coracopsis vasa, assembly GCA_026283785.1. Classification (NCBI taxonomy): domain Eukaryota; kingdom Metazoa; phylum Chordata; class Aves; order Psittaciformes; family Psittacidae; genus Coracopsis; species Coracopsis vasa. The sequence goes on along the minus strand of JANHGB010052725.1, from coordinate 14,237 downwards.
CGCCAGTGGAGCAGGTGTCGTCTTGGGCTGTTGCTTGTGCATTTCTGCTTTTGCCGATTCTCTCTCTCGGCTCCAAGAAATGCTTCTGTCCCGAAGCTGCAGGGTATGTGATGTTGTTCCCCAGTAGCCAAGATGACATGCATTTTGTTCGGCTGTCAGATTTCTGTCAGCTGCCTTCCTGTTGGTTGGAGGATGAAAAGTTTTAGTTTGCAGTTTGAAACCAGAAGTATGCTGTGGTGTCTTTTAATGTATGCATTTATTTCAGTAGACCATAATAAGAAACTTAAGCAAAACATTTGGCTTTCACATTCAGGGCACTAGGGACTGTATCTTAGTGGTTTCATGATACAACCTCCTTATGGATTGTTCAGTCCCACTGGCAAGACCATACTGAGAACATACATAAGTTGGTAAATGTGCCCAGTGTGGCTGCAGATGGAGAAGAGGGGATTGAGTACCCTCTTGCAGCAAGATGTAAGTCATATTTAACGTCAGTTTAGACAGTGAAATTCATTGCTCTTGGTCTTATATTGAAATTGGAAGAGAAAAAAGTGTGGTTCTGTGCTTGATTGTATTAGTGAGTAAAAGTAACTGACTCAAGTGATTAAGAGTAGTGTTTTCACTTTGGAAAAGCCGTGCCTCATACATGTGCTTCATGGCATAAACCCATCTGATTGTTACAGCTCAAAGGGATTTCTTATGTGAAAAGAAATAGTTCAAATTAATGTAGAGTTCTTTCATGTTATTCTGAGATTTTTGGTATCAAAGTCAAGAACAGGGATGCTGAAGCAGGTGTTCTGAGTATAACAGTTCTGTGTTTTAATACGCATTCAGTTCAGATGTGGCTGCCTTGCGTTTCCTTGCTGTTGTGAGGAAAATCCCCAGGGTGTACCACAATATATTTTAATTATAGTGTCTTTGTTCTGACTCTTCCAGGTCTCAGATCAGAAGCCACTGGGCTGTTGGTCCGCTAAACACGGGCAGATTATCACCTGTCCAGTTGTATGCAACTTTGAAACTCATGAATATATTGCAGTTCATGATGACAAGGTGAGATCCTTATTCTTTTCTAAAGGGGAAAAAGGATGGGGCTAGTCTTCTGTGGGAATGTAGATAGGGGAGAAGTCAGAGGTGCTGCATTTTTGGTTCAACATAAATGCATGGAGCTCTCGCCATCCTCTTTTCTTTGAGGGGATGGGGTGGGCAGTTCTGCAGCTGCACAATATGTGTTGTGCACCATGAAGATCATCTGTGCTGAGCACAGGTTGTGCAATGGCCTCCTGAAAACTGCCTCATTCTCAGGAAGAGTTTCTCATGCATGTGTTCCCCAAGGATAAGTTATTTCTGTTCTTGCAGACCTGTTGGCAATTACAATTGCATGATTACTGTATACTGAAATGGTTGCAATGGTTCATACCTGTGTCCTTGTCTCATGTTGTACAGTTAAATGTTTCCTGTTTGTGTGTGTAGTGTTTGCTCAGCACATGCTGAACCTTTGGCTTTTTGTTATTGTTGATTAAATATTTTTCCTGACCTTTCATTGTTCTTCTTGAAGCATTGTCTTCCAGATCAGGTTGTCTGTATCTTAATCCATCTCCATCACTTTGATCTATTAGAATTCTGCTGTATTTTTTTTCCTTAACCTCACTCTTCCCTTTCCTTCCTTTCCAATCTAGGATGTATGAGCTTAGTTTGTATTCTTCTTGTTTCTGCTTCAGCTTCTTCCCGTGCAAACTTCCCTGTCTCAGTTTCCATTAAGGTTACTGTGAATACTTTCTCTGTATTTTCTTCCTGTGTTTCAGGGACATGCAATTGCTAGTATTTTGCATGCTGAGATGTGTGTATATTACTGTTTTACAGTGCTTAAAAAATGATTCTTCTCTTAAAGGTTTTAAGAATATGGAAGAACACAGATGTTAACTTGGACAAAGTGTTTAAAGCAACAGTAAGTCTCTCATATGTGTTTACTTTTATGTTAATGTTTTGAATCTTGGTGGAGGGAAGAGATGCTCATTTTCATAGTACTGGTAATATTACAGTTTAGCTGACCATGGTCTTAACTTGTGCTTCATGATATTCTGGAGTATTGTGAGGAATCCCCTCGGGCTGAGAGATTCTGGAGTACTGTGAGGAATCCCCTTGGGCTGAGAGACTTGATCATCAGGTGTTTATCTTAAAATGATTGGTATTCCAAATTCAAAGTTTCAGAGGACTTTCTTTAAAGATGGTGTTCAAATAAAGAGTCATATGTATGTACAGATACAGATTTTTCTGTTCTGCTGTATAGCAGGTGTTTGAACTCCTTACCCTCAGTTATGGTTCTTCTGATACGATTCAGAAGTGTGATGCTCTTTGGGATGCTTTTGCTGGCTTTTTGTTGGCTGGAGATTTGCATTGTTTATAGCATTTTGGCCAATTGCAACTACTATTTCAACTACTAGGTATGTTATCAGGCATCTTGCAGGATCATCATTTGTCTGTTACTCATTTATTGAAAGAACTTAAAAAAAAAAAAAAGATGGCTAAAACACTTCAAGGTAATGTACCAAAGAACACAGAATTGTTTGTATTTTCTCTGCAGCTTTCAGCTGATGTGTACAGAATACATTCACTACCCAAAGGAGGGCCAGTGGTACTATTCAAAGGAGGGGGTGTTCGAACTTTAGATGTCCTTTTGGAGGCCCCTCAACAAGAGATTGAAAACATTATCTCAGATGAAGTCATCAAGTAAGTGATACAACTTTATGAAGCTTGTTTCTTGCTCAGAAGAACTGACGATGATGAAAGTTGTTCCCTTTTTTTGAGGAGATAGGGAAGAGATCTGAAGACACAGATCATGGGGGTGGCTGGTTTTTTCCAACACATTATTGTTAAAATCTTGGCACTCTTTATATAAATATCGAAAAACTAAGAGGCTGCCTAACGAATGGGGGGTGATAGGACTTCAGGTGTAGGCCTGGAATATGGAAGATGTTCATACAGTTTCCCCTTTTAGGTGGAGTGAAGCCTTTATGGAACGTCAACAACCTGTCTTGATTTTCACTACTGAGAAAGTGAGTTAAATACTTATTTTAAAGTAACTTTACCAGCAGCAAATCTAAGTGCTTTTTCTGACATCCATCACCTGTTTCATTGGATTTTAAGAGCTTTTAGTGAAATCATTATCCTGATTTAATCAGTATCCCTATACAACAGTTAAATTGCAGTTGTGTTGCTTTCAGGGCTGAGGACTGTGGCTCCTAGAACTTAAGAGAACAATTAAGATTAAATATAGGAGACATTGTCTTACTCCTCGTTGCCTTCAAATACTTGCTCATTGTGAAGAAGTTATTAAATATGATTTATGTTTTAAGAAAAGAATTACAGATGGATCTGTCTTTATTCATACTCTTCTTTCTGTGAGTCCATTTGTTGCATAAAATTAGAATTTTCATGCTTGAGTCTGCAAACTTTTGTCAATTAGGCTGTATGTAGGAAAGCCAAATTCCTAACTTTACATAACATCCCAAGTCAAGCAGTTCTAATACCTGAATTTCTGTTATTTCTTATTTGTGCAAATTAAAGGAAAACTTTATTTTCTTTTTTGTTTTAGAATGGAGATTCTTTTGTCTACGTACAGAAACTTAAGATGAATAATCTACATAAATATAAGCTTGAGCAACAGGAATTATCTAAGGCACTGAGTTTCACAGCATATATAAAAAATCAAATCATCACACTTCTGTGTTTGTGTAAGTTATGTTTTCTAATGGGGTGTGAGAAGCAGAGAATTGTGTGGAAGGACATAAAATGTTGATACTTATGAATTATTGTTTAATATTTTCAGCTCTTCAAACTTTCTAAACCAGCCAGTGGTAGAAGTAGTAATTCAACCTTCCTGATGTTTTAATAGCTGCAGAAGTACCTACATGTTATGACTTGTATGTTGCAGACCTCGTGCTAGTTGTCCTTTTGTTTTGTTGCTTTGCATCGTAACATGTCCTAGAAACATCCTGCGTTATTTCTTCTTCCAGCATTCACTGGATTTTGTTCTCTTTGGATGTCCTTTTGCCGTATTGTATCAAACAGTTTCGCCACAGTAACAGATCATAAAAGAATAATGCTTCTTCTTTCTTTTTTTTTTTTTTTTTTTTTTTTGACAGCTTCCAATGACTCTGTGTACAAATTTCTGATACCTCTGCAGCAAAACACTGAAGAGGAAGAGCAGATTTTGCCCAGGTCACTACTTCTGAACCTTTCGGTATCTGGAAGTGTTCTAAAAGGAACTTCTTTCGTTGTTCTTGATAAAGACCACATTGCAGTGTTAGGAAGTCTAGCTACAGCTGGTGAAGAATCCAAAGGTAACAAGAGTTGAGAAGATGCAGCAAGAGATCTTATGGATGGAGGGGAGTTAAAGGGGCCTGGACGTATGTAAAAGGACCTATGCAGGGAAACAGCTCTGATGTCCTCTAAGGAATCAGTGTCTGCAGTAAGTGAAACAAACACTTCAGTCCCATGCCTAAACTTCTGGAATGTGGGATCACTGAAATTTAGGCCACTGAACATTTTGTAACAGTGTTCTTCCTGACTGAAGGCCGCGCTGGCTGTTGTCTCTTTTGCCACAGCTTCTGGTTTCAAGCTGTTCACTGGAAAACTAACACATGTTTAAATACTTGACTTGAGATCTAACCAGAATGTTGAGTGGTTACTGACTGAGCTATTTTGAAACAATTACTCCTGTTTCAAGTGTTTGTAGCTGAAAGTAGCAAAGGTAAATGTAGCATTTTTGTGGCACTTTGGCTTTGTAACATCTATCTTCTACTTTCCTTAGAGTGCCTAACCATATGGAATACAAAATTTCAGACATTGCAAACTTCAAAGGAGCTGCCCCTGGGAACCAGTGGACAAGTAGGTGGACAAGTCTTCAATCTATGGTCTGTAAGCTTTGTGCATTTGACATGATAGCAATGAAGAGACTGTCTTTCAGAGTTCTGCTTCTGTCTGGAAGAGCAGGGAATGCCAGGTTCTGAGACAAAATTAATACTGACAGTTGATGAGCAGTTTTTGTCAGAATGCTGCCCTGTGGCAATCTCTTTGATAATTCAGTACCTTCTCACTTCTGATGGACTTGATTATTTGTTGGGAATTAAATAGTAAATTAACCAGAAAACCCAGCAGTTCGTATTCCATTCAGACAATCTGTAATTCATGGTCTAAATGATGCCTGCATCTCCCTAAATAGCATTTCAAGATGTTCAGCTGTCTGTTAATGGTAAGTCAACTGACACCTAAATAACAAACTTACTAGTGCAATAGAACTGTTGGCTGGTTTTTGTATTATAATTGCACAAGAGGAGATTAATGTCATGGGGCAGCTGTTTCTTATTTGTGCATTTAAAATCAACAGTTAAGGAAGGTCTGCTAACAAGTGTTAAACCTACCTAAACCAATTTCATCTGATCAGTGACTTGTTGAACTCTGTAGTAAGGAGTTTCACATTGGCTTGTGCAGGAACACACTTCTCTGCTCATCTCATAAAAATGTGTTCTCATACTTTGTAGATATGGTGTTATGAAAAAAAATTCTTTTTTACTCACGGGAAAGTGCTCACAGTGGTTATGTACAAGTGTGAAACATCATCCTTGGCAGCTGCTGTGGGAAAGCTCAAGGACAGTCAAGCCCCTGGTAAGAATCTTTCCAATTACAGTGAAAAGATCTTGTAAAAGGAAAACTTCTGGAATTGTATAGAAATTATTTTAGTACATCCCCATAAAATCAGTCGAATCTAAACAGCTTGCAGTAACCTAACACTGTCGTGTGTTCCTCACTGTTAAATTTACTGTTATTGAAAGCACCAAAGTACGCAAATGTCTGAATTTCTTGTGGCTTCGCATAGCCTTGGTTGTCATTCAAATAACTGGAATTACTGAAAATACTGGAATGCCAGCTTTGAATACTGAAAGCAAAATGAAGTGCTGTCTGCTATAAATTATTTTCAAAGAGTTGAAAATAATTGATTAGATTGAGCAATGTAAAGCCATAGTATGTAAACTTTAGTTTCAAATTGCACTGTCATAGTGTCTTTAATTTAGCATTGCACTGGTAAAATGCTGTTGCAAGTAATGCTCACAGTAGGTTGTGTAATAATTTACTTCTCTTCCTCTGGGAGGCTAAATGGAGATACAGTATGTAAAATGGGCCACAAAATTACTTCCTGCTGAGATAAACATGGAAACTCTCTTGTCATAAAGTGACTTGGATTATACTTCAGAAAATACTTGTTAGTATAAGAAGTTGAGTAACATTGAAACTTGAATAAATGTGCTTTAAGTGCTACCTTCATATAGTTTTATTCTGTGTTTGCAGATGTGTCTTCGTTTGTAGACTGGAATACCCTCGGAGATGAAGAGCTCATAATTTCCTTTCAGTCCCAGCAGTCTGTAGCTCTAAAACCTGAGTCCAGAATGACAGTAAGTTAGCATTAGGAGCATGCAAGGTTTTTGTTTTCATTCTCTTGTCTCTTCCCCAATGCTGCTACTTTTAGTTTTAGGTGTTGTAGCAGAAAACATTTTCACTTTGTATTTGTTACTCATTATTTCTAACACTGTGTCTGGAGTTGGACTACCCAGTTACTGATCATAATCTGTGCAGCAAGTTGATACACAAAGTCCCTAGTTACCTTGATTGAAATCCTTAAATATATATGAACTTTTTTGAGCTGAATAATAACATTTTTTGTTTCCTTTTTCTTTGTAATAGTTAAGATCAAAAAAGAACACTGTTGCTAAAGTACAGCCAGATACCTTATCAGTTGGGCAGCTCTTACTAAATCTGAAAGTAAGTAAAGCAGATATCCTAAAGTAGTGGTATAGACACTCTCAGAATATTCTAGTTGTCTCTGAAGCTATTGTCTTTTTCCATGTCCTCTTGCAAATATCAGGTTGGCAAAGCTGCCTTGAACAGGTGAGTTGGAGGACATTGTGCAAGAGCAGTATTTGGGCATGATAAAATTAAAGTTTTGTCATAGGAGTATGTTTGAGAACTGTACAATACAGGGCTGATATAACCGAGTTCTGAAAACTTGCACAAATTTGTTCATTTTTAATGACAGTCTTCTCTTGCAGCAAATAGGGTGGGAGGATATTTCACCTGAACTCTGGGGATTTTGAAGTTTTTTTACATTCTTATTTATGGCTTTGATTTTGTTAAAGATATTTTGGATCTAGAAAGTGGAATTGCTAGGAATTCCACTGCAAATACAGCAATGAGCTGCTTAGTTCCTTTCTAAAATCTGCTGCAAGTGTTGTGATGCTTGAAGTTGCAGCCTTTCCTGTGTGAATGTACCTGTAGTTCAGCTGGGGCTGGACATCTTGGTAATGTTACTGAAGTAACAGGTGAATAATCCATGAGCCTGAGTTCAGAGTGAGAAATTACCCTGTTTGGTTCTTTCATGCTAGAGAGAGATACCAAAACAGAGAGTACTAAGGATTTTTTTGTAAATCATTTTTAGCTTGAATCCCAAAGTCAGTCTGGTTCTACTTGGTGTAATTAATACCAGTACAGCGTTCAAACCTATTTGTCAACCTCAATTTGTCATTTTCAGGATGCTTCTACAACTGTATTTGAAAATGAACTGAGACAAGTGATGTCAAAAGGACAGATTCCAGATTTCCAAGCCGCTATTGGATGTGTAGTAACTGCCCTTATAAACAGATGTAAAGCAAATCCAAAGTACTACCCTCGAAACTTCTTGCTACAAATAGTCCAAAACAGAGACTTGTCTTACAGGTGATGATGATTCTCTATTTTTTTATTGCAAGGAATAGCCAATAATAATAGTAATAGTAGTAGTAATAATAATAATAATATTATTTTTAGTAGAAATCCAGTTCTTTATAAAGCATTCTTGAATTACCAGAATTTACTATGAAAGTTTCTTATCCTTATTTTCTGATGAAGCTGACACTTCCCAGATGGATTTTTTGTGTAAAGCAAGTTTAGTATTTTAGCATTAGTTGTTGATTTAGCTTTCGGTGAGTATGAACTATGCAGCATATTCTTTTCATATTCTTACAGTTTATGTCCAGATTTAATGGTTGTTGCTTTGGAGAAGAAAGATCTGCATCTCTTACAAATCTGCTTACAACGGTTTCCAGATATTCCTGAAGAAATTACTTATGCTTGCTTGAAAGCATTTTTAAGGTAAGTTGGAATCAGTCTATTTTTTTATCTCCTTCTTCACCAAACCAAGCCCCTTACTAAAAGCTGTGTGTTGTCAAGAATGGCTTTGATTTTATAGATGAGCAGTGAACACTGTGCATTAAATTCATAATTCTGGGTACAGTTCATGTTGGAGTCTTGCAGACTGACAGACTTTTTACAAGTTGTCTGTTGCATATGTTAATTCTAGAAAGTATGTAAATAGTAATTAAAAGAACATGCCTTTTGGTAACACTGCTGACTTGAATGGCATTTGTATCCTTCTACCTATGTTGTTAGAATGATCTGTTTACTGTGCAACAGACTTAATTCGGAACTTACCTGGGGTAAGAAGCCCACAAAAAAGTACAACTGTTGTAAGTTCGTGACAAAACCAGTTTTCTTATCCCCAAAGGATGAAGTCTTAGGGAGGCTCTGTAACCAAAAGAGAAGACTCTGGTTACAGCAAGTTTGGTTACTGTTGTAACTGTTGCTGTAGGCTTCCAGAGCAAACAGGATTATTTTTCTATTAGAAACATCAGCTCTTATTAATTTCATACCTTGGAATTGTCAAATACTTTATTACTAAATGGGAAAAAAATAACTGACTGATGGGTTGAAGCAGTCTGAACACAACAACAGTCTCAAATGGGGTATAACCTTTAAATCAGCCCATGACATAATGTCTAATAATACCATAACTAACGTTGTTGGAATAAAAGAACAGTACATGTATTGTTCAAGGTTAATAATTACGAAATACTAACTGTTCTCTCATGGTCTTTATTCACTCTGGAAGACTATATTTTAGTATATTTTTTTTACTTTTATCATAAACTTCAAAGAGTGTGTACTAGTGGGTTGATGGCATTGCTGGTTTTAAAGCACATAATTAAAAGTATTAAACATCTGGAAATTTCTTTTACAGCATTAGTGATGCCTATCTTCAAAGAATAGATCTGAATCTAGAATCTGTTATCTGTTACCTTGATATTGAATTCAACAATAAAGAAGTTAAGACTGAAATTGTAGAAAATGGTTTCAGTACAGAGCTGGAACAAGACATCTGGGAAACTAAAATCAACAAGAAACTCCATGTGACGAGTGATGGTGAATCCTGCCCTGTTGGACCACAGAAGGCAGCGTTACTGTATCCTCTATGTTTAATGAAGGAAAGTCAGTGCGTTATATGTGACACAGATGTTTAAGTTTAGTTATTACTAAAAGACATATCTTCTGCTATTGTTAAAAGTTTCTGAGAAGTTCTGATAAAAGAAGTTCCTACTCAGTAGAAAAATTGATCAGACTATAAATAGAAACAACTTTTAGAAAGTACCTATACCGAGTTAAACTACTATTATTACAAAAGTGTAATAAAACTTCTGTCTAGTCAAGAGAAAATAGCATCACTGATTATGATGTTTGTTGAAACAGATTAGCCAATTACGTACTTGTAGTAAACAGAACTGCTCAAGCTAACTGTACTGTGATGATTCAGTTGCTGTATGTATTTCATGATAGAAATAAGGGAGAGTCAGAAGTCTCAAATAGGACCTGTCCTAAGGAACCTAGGGAAATATTTTTAGTTAGAATTCACTTTGCTTTGTAGAAAGTGGTATTTTTTCCCTGCTATTATATTTCCTTAATAGTCCTGCACAGAAATGCTATTCTCCATTCGGCTTACAGTGAGACATTCCTTTTGCCTCATCTGAAAAACCTTCCAGCTCAGCAAGCTGTTGTAAGTATGTTAAAAAGTTTTAGAACCTTTATTTTGGGGGAGGAAAGGGAAGAAAACTTTTTCAATTGCATATCAGAAACTTGCCACTCTTACTGGAGTCTGAATCACAAATGAAGACATGAAAATGAAATTAAGATGGCTAATAAGATTTAATGTTAAGAAATGTCATGTTTTTCCACGTGCATATGGAACTTCTAATCTTTTTAGTCCACGGTTACTTTAGAAAATGTAAGAAAGAAACCTTTATGACCCAGTCTACTTGGAAAATGTGATTTTAGCAACATTTTGCAAGTAGAGTATCTTTTCTTGATTTGGATGCTCTTTAAGAAAGGATCAATCCTAATTTAGTCAGATCCATCAGAAACAGGAGTTTAGAAAATCTGAGAAACAAACTGTACACTCTGTAAAAAGCCAATCGCAAAACACATCACACTCCACGATCTCAGATCCATTCAGTTTTCAGTAAAAAACCCCTCATCTTGCCTGTCCCTCATCACCTGAAATATAACTTCCAGAACTGCTTGTACCATAGTACCTGAGCATATATGTGGTTTTCCAGTGATTCAGAAAAACCGTACAATCAGAAGAAAGCTGATCTTAGCACTGACCTGTCTCCTTGATTTCTGTTTTCAGAAACAGAAAGAAATCTTTGACTTGTGCTCAGCACAAGATGATGTTGACCTGATTTTGACTGTTACTAGTTTATTGCTGGCTGCTGAAAGTGAAGCTGGGACTAAAATTACTAATATTGATACAGTTTTTAGCAAAGTTCCTAGAAAAGTCCATGTCTAAATTAAATTGCACTGAAACAATCAGTGGAATAGTGATTAACCCTGAATGTAATATTGCTGAGAATTTTCAAACATCTGGCTATAGATGATGTAAGAGAACCAGAAAACTTACTTGTAATGTGTAGTATACAGGCATCTCTGTTGCTTTAAAAAACAAACTAAAAAGAAATCTTTATGAGTATTACTGTGTGCAGGACAAAACTCCTTAGTCTATTAAATGTTTGTTCTTTAAAAATGTTCTGGCTTTTCTACCTTTAGCTGTTTCTCAGGTATTTATACTACCTGTATGTGAAATGCAGTGAAAAAATTAACACCACTCTTCCTGGAACATCCCCTCCAACTGTAAATCAGGTGAGAAGCTACTTCTATTTCCTTTGGTTTCTGTGGTGTGTAACTTAGTGAGTAGTGAATATGTAACTGAGATCTACATTCATTCTACAAAGTATTGTCTATTAATGTAACCTGTATGAAGTCAGATGTAACACAACACTTTTTACTGTCAGAAAATAAATATACTGTCTTAGAATATGAAACCATGCATTTTGTATTGAAAGTTACTGTTGTAGAGTTCAGCTTTTAAAGCAAAATCTGTCATTTGCATATCATAAAGTGTAAGTGTCCTTTCCTGGTTTGTCTTCAGATTATGGATTGGCTGTGCCTATTACTTGATGCTCACTTCTCAGTTATGGTGATGCTACCAGAAGCAAAAGAGTTGCTTTCAAAGCTGCATAAGTTTGTAAGAGCCCAAGTAAGTTGCATCTTACTTCATTTTAGTATAGACTTTGAATGTGGGTGGTATGAAGGAGGGGGGCAGACAACAACAAATTATATAGTGTCAAATAATGACTGTTCTCCTCTGCATATTCCTTCCTGAGCATGAAATGGCAGTTGCCTCTCTCTCTCTCTATTATATTTGCTAGGGTTAAATATCTAAAACTGTGCAGAACCACAGATAGTTCCACAATGTAATGATGTATGAAAAGAATGAAAATTTCTTTTACTGTAAAAATCTGTTTTTTCTTCTTTTTTAGGTACGGTTCTACTCAGAACTAAACAAGATTGAAGGAAGTTTGCGAGAATTACAAAGACTTAACCACCAGAAGGACCCTCATACATATTCTGTTGAAGTGCTGGAACTTATTTGAATTTGAAATGAATTATTAACACATTTTTTATTGATTCCTTTTATGATGAGGATGTATTAGCACTCCATATTGGGGATGTGAAAAGTTGTTTTCTACATAGGAGGAGCACAGTTACTCTGTAGCTTCATGGGAGTTTTAAATTTGAAACTCATGTATTAAAAGCTCTCTTTTTAACTGGATGAGAAGCTGGATGCTTGTTTACATTTTCATGTATAATTTTGATACTTCTACTTAGTGATAAGAACATCCTAAAATACCACGTAACTCCTGGCAAAGAATTAGTAGGATATTTCCAGTAAGACTTCAACAGATGTTTCATCAAATGAATTGACATTTTTATTTTACGTGTTTCTTTTTTACTTAATAGTTTAAGTCTCTGATCAGATTCTTCAGAGCTCTTATCTCCACTCAGGTTGAAGTACAGATGAACTTGAGTTTGCTTCTTTTACTTTTCTATTTTAAAGTTGTTTTTTACTGTGTCCAAAGATGATTTTGATGTTTACAGTCTTAGCTTAAACAGGGAAGGGAGCTTAAGTGTAGGTGTAGGGTTGTTATCTAACATTGCTTTCTCTCTCCTGTGTGTCATGGTACCACAGTGTGGTAGTGTACCCTTTCGTGCTCTCCTTTCCAGTCAACCAGCTCCTCTTATGCTGCTTTTTAAAAAATAGAAGGGAGGGAGTTGTGTGGCACTCAGTTGTTAGTCTTGAATGACAATAATCTAAAGCTGATTTGATACATCTCATGTCTGATGAAGACCACATGCATCCAGAAGCTGCCTACAGCTAGGGAGGAGGAAGAGATACACAGCAGGATCTAGACTCCTCTCTCAAATGAAAGTGCAGCTATTTAATAAAATGTCTTGTTACACTCTATCTCAGAGATTGCCATCAGCTGAAGACAACTGTTTTCTCAAGCAGAGACTGGTCCTCTGGAGCATGCTCTCCTGCACAGACTTGCAGAATGAAGTTCCTGGATTTCAGCATAATCGGCTGTACTTCAAGACTTGTGCTTTAGAAATTTCTGAAGCTTTCTGGTGTTGAAAGATTGTATCCAAGATGGTTTCTGCTCTTTAAATATTTATGTCTTGAAATGAAGTTTTGGGGGAAAGGAAGCATAAAAATATTCAAGTAAAATTTAACAGGGTGACCATGCAACTGATAACTGAAGACCCTCTGGAAGTTGGTATGTTCTAGTTGTATGTGGAGTTGTTGGAGGTCAGTACCAAATGTTTGTAGAAGTAAATTTCAACCACAACAATGGGCAGCTGAAGAATCATGTAGGGGTGCTTCTGGCACTGGCAGTAGTTGCTTTTTATTTTCTGAACAAGAAAATTATCTCCAGTTTAGTATAAGAACATTCTTACCTACATCACCGTCTGTTTTCTCCAAGTACTTTTTCAAGCACTGAACACCTCAAGTTAACCTCCTGTATAGTGCTTGCTCTATACAGCTTCAATTCTAGCATTTCAAATGATGTGTTAGCTTTAGATTCAATTTGACTATCTTTAAAAATAAGTAATGAACTAAAGTTGTATGAAAGCACCACTCTTTGAAGGTGTTACAGATACAGGTATCTATTGAATTGCACTTCCAATTCACTTAAAACCGACATGTTATAAGCTGTTTGTGGGACTGAATATTCAGCTAAATGATGGAATAGGGGAGAATGAGGCAGATAAGCATAATGCTGGAGTTTTTGAAGTCTAGTATGAAGTGGGTGGTTGGGGACAAGCCTTCAGAGAAGATAGATTGATGTCAGTACATGTTCAGAACAGCAAATAAGTTGTTAACTTATTTTTCCTAATAATGTGATTGAATGTTAATATAATTCAGTATATCAGTATGTTGATACACTTTGGGTTTCATCATACTAAATAAAATGGTAATTGGTAATATACTGAATTACATCAGCAGAAGTCATGTAAGACTGACTATTTAGTCTATAGCTGAGCTCTAACATTACTCAGCAACACCTTGGTGTCTTATAAACGTACACATAACTGATTCTAGAGCTGAATACCTAAATTCAATGCCTAATACATGTTATGAAATAATTTGGAGGTATGAGCTGGACAAAAACAGCTCAATAATTTAAACGAGCATATATTCACTTGTTATGAATGCCATCCAACTGTAGGTTCTTAAGTTCTTTCCCTCACCCTTGGAAAAAGGAACCCATCCAGACAACAGCTTGGAACAACTAGGCTATTCATTTTCTCCAAAATGCCCTTTGAAAGGAATCTTTCTCTTCATCTATCTTAAGTATGGAGGCAGTGTAGGGCCTCGTAGCAAAAATTCCTCTTCCTGCTGTATTCAAGTCACTTACAAATATGCTCATTTAACTATACAAGCAGACTCGGAATCAGAACTTCATGTAGATAGGTTT
>JANHGB010052723.1:41995-53055 GCA_026283785.1 Coracopsis vasa | reverse complement strand
TTATTAGATTAAAGCCAGATTACCTGAAGAAAAACCAAACCAAACCAACTTTGTTGCAGAAGATCACATATCCCTTTATTGCTGGGTGGTTGTAAGTCCAAGTCTCGTAAAATTGTGATTTTTTTTAATTATTATTATTATTATATTTTATTTAAAAGCCACGGTGAATACATGAGAATTAAACCAGCAAAGTAGGGGTTTGGATGTGGAAAGGGGGGAAATCCATAGGCACTATAACAGAAAAACCTGATTGAAATCACCAAAACTCTTGGAGCTCTGAAGCTCTTCTCAATGTGTGTCACCTTCCTTAGGGTGTTTGAAGGACTGGGAGCTCCAGTGCAGTGGTGGTGGGGATGGAGGTTTGTGTCCATGCACACACACCTACCACAGGCATCCTTGGCTGTCTGCAATGAAACCGAGTGGAGCTCATACTGGTGGTGCAGAAGTGCTGGGGCCGGGGGCACTGCCCAGGGCCTGGGTTTTGTGTCCTCCCATTGGATTCAGGTCACCCTGAAGCTCAGGACCCTCAGAGCTGCGGTTCCTGCCATCACACGCTGCTGCTGCTCCAAGGCAGCAGTGATCCCTGAGCAGCTCCGTGCTGTCCTTTGTTTTGTTAGGCAGGGAGGGCCCTAGCGCAGGGATCCTGTGTGAAACGGGGCCGTGTGGGTGGCTGCCTCAGGACGATGTTATCGGGAATGACGCGGTGCCGACTGGTGTTCCCCGAGCATCACTCAGCACCGAGGTGGCTCCTGGAGCCCCTCGGGGGACAGGGGCAGGAACCAGCCAGTGCTGGCTTGGGGCTTTGCAGCAGGGGTTCGGGTCTGGTTCTGTTCTCTCATCTTCACTGAGCAGCCATTTTAATGCCACCCCCATGCCTTGGTTTCTCCTCCTGTGACAATAAACAGCTTCAGAAGCAGGGAGTTCAGCTGGTGTGACAACGGGAGAATGCTGAGTTCGGCCCTTGGCGTGCGTGTGTCTCGTGTGTGTGCCGTACAAGCCCCATGCTTCCAGGAGAAGAGGCTTGAGCACTGTCTTTGTGGGTGAGACGGGGCAGAGGGTGATGAGGAAAGGTCCTGCTGTGGTGCTGAGTTAACAAACGGCGCTACCCCGAGGTGATGCTGTGCGGAAATGGCCCTGAAGGAATCCAGCAGGAGAGGCCCCGTGGTGACCCAGCTGCCAGAGAAAACACTGCAGCCCTGCATGAGATCAGTGCTCTCCCAGGCCCGGGATGCCTGGGGATCCACGCTGTGTTGTGCTTGGCATCCAGGCCATGGTCCCCGTCATTAGCCTGTGCGTTTGTTACGCTTCTCTGTGGGTTCTTTCCTGGTTGTGTCTCTCTGGGCTGCGCCAGCCTGTGGCAGTGCCCTCACTGGTGGCTCTGCTGCCACTCTGGCCTCAGTGGGCTGATCTGTTAAACTGGCAAAGACAGGGTAACATCAGAATTGCACTGGGGTTAGTAGAGGCCACTCTGTGGGACGCTGCTGCGCCTTGGCCAGGGCCCTGGTTTACAGGCTAAAGCCTCCACCCCAAAAGCAATCGTGGTGGATGCTGCTCTTCAGCAGCATCGCTCTCTGGGTTTGGTGTTGAGCCTTCCTCATGTCACTGGTGAGAGCTCTAAGGAAGGACAGGGAGGTGAGCGCAGTGCACAAAGCCAGGGCTAATACAGCCCTGCCTGAGCTCCTGGGATGGCTCCAAGGTCCCAGGCTGGGGTCTCTGCTCTGTGGCTTCAAATCCCTGCTGCTGTTGCCGTGAATTCCCTGCTCCTTTGACAATGGGCTGTTCCTCTGAAGCCACCAGCACCGGGCATGGCTGATGTGTTGGTTGCAGCCTTAATCAGTTGTAGGGGAGAGAACAAAGAGCAACAAAAGCTTCGAGGCTGGCCAAACCACCCACTGAAACCCAGCAGAGGCCCAAGGAACACCACGTGTCTCCTGCTTGTCTGGTCTCCCCACCAAGACCCTTTGGGCCTTTTCTCCTGTTTCAGCATAGCCCTGAGTGTTTGCTCATAACCAGGAGGCCCGTGTTGTGGCAGATGAATAGGGGAAACAGATTGGGTGGGATGGATGGGGAAGGGGCTGGTATCACCCAGTGTCAGATTCTAAACTGTTTGGAAACAAACAGGCTGCTCCCTTCCCAAAACCATGCGAGGCCCCCAGGCTGCAGAGGTGAGTCCCTGCTCGTGTCCGTGTTTCACTCATCCATCCTTGCTCTGCACCAGGGTGACAGCCTGCAAAAGGGACGTGTGCTTTGCCAAACAGAGCACACGGTTTGCAGTGGACCACCATGGCATAGCCCCATGGAAGGGGCATCACAGGGGGCAATGGATAGTTTGGATCTGGGCTTGGATGTCTTGCTGGAGTAGCCTAAAACGTTGCTGTCCTAATCCTCGAGTCCCTCCTTTCTGCTGGGGTTTGCTGCTTCCTAACAGGAGTACCACAGGGCGATGTGTGCCCACACCTCACCTCTTTCAAGTTCAGGGCATGGTGTATGCCTTCAGGACAGTGCCCTTCTGCAGTGTGCCGGGTGGAGGGCAGGGCAGGTTCCCCATTGTGCCACCTCTGCTGCAGGGACGGTTTCTGGCAGAGGCGTGGGGAGCAGTGAGGTGGTGATGTCTGCAAGCAGCGCAGCAGAGCCACGCAGCGAAGCCAGAACCCACGCGTGAAGGTGAAATGCGGACCCCTAGGACCCTTCTCAACCTTGCATCTTCAGGAACTGGATGCAGCTACAAGAGGTTGAGATCTCGAGGACCCCCAGGCTCCCTCTGCCTCTGGAGCGCAGGCAGGTGATAGAAGGCTGGAACACTTGTGCCTGCAGTGGTGGTGCCACAACAAGGTGATGAAGGAAGGAGGCAAATGGAGCCACGCAACAGGGAGTGCTTCGGCCGAAGGCTTGGGTGAGGGAGACTGAAGCTCCAGAGCATTTTTCCTTGTGATATATGTGCTTTTTAAAGCTCCTGAGCACTTTGTTGCTACATCTTTCCACGGCGTGTTTATCTATGTTGATTACGAGTGATGGGAGCCGAGGCTCACCCCGAGAGTGAGCTCTGTTGCTGCCTATTCTTCCTAGAGCAGATGGGATTGAGGATGGGTGAGGATTCCTGCCCGGACAGGACTGAACAGCCCATCGCCAAGTCGACAGCAGTGAAATGTGAGTCACGCCGAGTGCTCACCTCGGAGACAGCAGCAGCAGCACTGAAGGGGAGGGAGGGCTGTGTGAGAAACACCAGAGACATCGAAACTCCAACAGCAGCTGGTGCAGCTCCTGCACGGGGTGAAACCGGTGGGAGAGCATCACCCGGACGTGCGAGGGAGAGCAGGAGCAAACCCGGTGTCTGTTACAGGAGCACATGGTGGAGTTTGCGGTGCCAGATCCCTAATGTGGGAGCAGCTCTCTCCGTACCAGCCTGAGCTCTGGCGCCCATCGGGAATCCGGTGCCTCTGGCCATTATTTGAGCTGCTCTCCGCTTCTCTCCTGTGCAGCTCAGGGACGCTGTGTGGAAGCAACACATCCTTCAATAAAGAGGGGACAGGACAGCAGAGACCGCACTCGATGGCCTCATCTGCGCTGCTCTGGGAGAGACTGTGATCCATTATAGGGCTGCCATTCTGCCCAGCCAAGGAGAGCTCTTGAGTCTGACCCAGGAGCATCCCTAAGCTATCCATGTGCATTCCCTGCTGGGGACGTGGCAGCAAGAGATCGGTGCCTGTGCAGGAGCGAAGCTGTCTTGGGCTGCCAGGGAGGATGGACCAGCATCCTTCACCTCATCCCAGGTCCACCTCCACATCCACCCAGCTTCCAGTCCAGAGCTGATGTGAGCACCTGGGTCTTCACCCTGCAGCACAGGCAGCTCACACCAAAAGGGGCTGGTGGTATCTGTCGTGGTGAGCAGTAACGGGGAGTTTCAGAGCTGCCAGATTCCTTACAACAGGAATTATTATTCTCCGAATGAGTCAGTTAAAAGTCTAGCCCAGGACTCACTACAAACACACGGAGCGTACCCTAATGGAAACAACATACTCTGTATAAAAGTGCCATTAACATGTAGCATTTATCATTCATCACCTGAAGTCCTGCAGATTTTCTTTGCTTTTGCATAAAACCAGCAGTTGAAGACGTTCTGCTCTTGGCAACTTTGGGGATTTGAAGAATCTGATTAGAATTGTTTAAAAGTACCTCTGCTCATAACACACGGTCTGCCCTTCTGGGACGTTTCTATTCCGATGAAGAAGTCATCGTTGTCCACAGAGTTGTTCTTTATGATGAATAGTGGGAGCTGTTGTGGTGATGACACCCAATACACATGGAGGGAGGATGGGACAGGAGCACGGCCCCTGATTCATCCTCCCCTCTGAGCAGTGAACCTGCAGCACGAAGCACCCCGAGAATGTGCTTCTGAGCTGGCTGCCAGTAGGATTTGCTGGAGGAAAAGGGAAGATGACCAATGTTTGGGTAATTAAGTGTCTTAGTTCATTAACATAAGATGGAGAGACCTGGAGAAAGTGGCAGCAGAGGGGACAGGCAGGGCATTATTTTGGTATGTTGCTTCTCAGCTCACGTGGTCCCATGGGCCTCACCTTTGTCAGGAATTTTTGAGTGGAAGGGAGGGTGTTGTGATCTGCCTCTCTGCTTCCCTCCTAAGTAAAATCCTATACAAATGATTGAAAACCAAATTCGATCGGAACTGAATATAAAAGCTACAGCAAAGAAAAGTGATGGGGTTTGGTTTGTGGGTAGGTCAAGTTCTCCACAGACTGAGTGATCACTTGTATCTGTGGCACTGGTCTTTAGCTCCAAACTCAAGGAGAAATCTTGCAGTTCCCTGATCAGGTTGCATTCCCATTACTGACCAACATGGTCAGTACCTTGCACCTTGATGGTGCATGACCCAGCAGGCTGGTAGTGTGCTCCTGCTGAGGAAAGAGCCCTTGCAGATGATGTTGTGGTGTTTTGTGTCCCTGGGGCCAGAGGAGGGAAGCAGAGGAGCATCTGCCCTTCTGCATGGCCCCACCAGTCTTATTTTGTACATAGCTACAGGCAAAGAATTGGTAATCCCAAAGACTCTGGGAGTTAAGAACCAGGGAAGAATCCCTTCTCCATTCCAGCAGTGCCTTTAGGAAGTCCTTCATGTGTGCAGCTGGAAATTGCCATGGAAAATTAGTGTACTTCATTCTTCTCTCTGGCTCAGTTTTAGATCTGTGCGTCTGATGAAGAATGACACCATGAACTTCCAGAAGTTCCCCTACACCAATGAAGATGAAGCCTGGAAAACTTACCTGGAGAACCCCTTGACTGCAGCCACCAAAGCTATGATGAGGGTGAATGGGGATGATGACAGCGTGGCTGCTCTGAGCTTCCTCTATGACTACTACATGGTACGTTCCCATGGGGCTGGGTGTCCTGGGGGGGAAGTTTGTCCCAGAGGGGAACTGTGAAGGTAAATACGTGCTCAGCCACCTTAGGGGGAGCCCATCCTCCCAGTGATCCTCCTAACACTCCCAGGCAGAGAGGACCACTGTTATCCACAGTGCACAGATGGTAAACTGAGGCACAAAACACCATTATACTGCAGAGGGAACCCAGAGCAGGGTGGAAAGCTGAACTCGGGTGTCATGAGTCAGGCAGGGTTTATTTACCCAGCAGCTTTCATACAAGAAACAGCAGCACTCTGAGAGCCATGGCGCTGGACTAGCTCTGTGCCTTGCAGACCCTCACATCTGTGTTTTCCCAGTGCTGCTGTAGGATGGAGCTTCAAGAAATGTGGATATGATTTAACCCTGATTGAAACCAATGGGACTGAAGTTCCCATTCACTTGAGTGCTTTTGAAAGTCCCCCACAGAACAAGACGATGTGTCTTGCCTAAGGTTCCCTTGGGAGTCCACAGCAGCAGCCCAGCAGGAGAGCCCAGGTCCCCTCTGTCCTCCCCCGGTGTCCATTGTTCACCCAGTGTTTTACCTCTGAGACGTCACTTGCTCCACAGACAAGGCTGATTTTGCCATTAATAAAATCTAACAGTAAACAAACTCTTTGTTCTGCCTTGTCCTAGGTCCCAAAAGAGAAGAGGATTCTTCCGTCTGGTATGATGGGACGCAATGAGCTAGGAAAGAGGTGAGCTTCACTTTCTGCTCTCTATAGCTGTCTAATTCTCCTGCAGCTGCTTGCATGCATGATGGGTCTCTTAGCTTGCATAAAATAGACATCAAAGCACGGTGTTATTACCAACAACAGTGGAGGTTATTAACCCTGAGACATATATTAAAATTCTTTAGGCCAGATCCCAAGCAGGTATAAATTGAGCTACACCCATTTGCACAACTGAGGATCTCTGTAGCTGTGTTAGAGGAGATGATTTGCAGCAGCTCAAGAATTTGTCTTTATTTCCTACTTTGTGACAGTTGGAAAGGGGATGATGGTTAAACACTGGCAGCAAGAAGGGAATGACCAAGTCCTCTTCCATTCCCTGGGTTGACAAAGGTTTCTGTACCACTTGCTTCCAATCTCTCAGGATTCTTTCAGTGACTCCCATTTGTCCTTTGAGGTTTCCAGCTAATTAACTCCTATATTAATGGCTCATTTGCTGCTGTGAGTTCAGTTCCCCTTCCTGATGCTGTGTATTTTGGCAAACTTTTCTGGTTGTCTGTTTTTAACTACCTGACAGGAATAAGCCTCTTGAGTGATGCTTCGTTCCTTCTTCTGAAGTAGGCTGAATTAAGCTGTTTTCTCCTCTTTGAAAGGCCACTGCAGTCTGGGCACTGCTGTGGAGTTTGTTAACTGAGCAAATTTCAGCATATAGCTGAAGATGAAGCTGTTGAAGCAGCAGATGGGAGCTGCTCCATCAGCTCTCCTTGCCTTGGGGGTGGCTCACGCTGCCAGGAGGTGTGCGGGTGGCTAATATGGGGGGTGGTTTGTTGTCTGAGCATGGTGACAGGGGCACTAAACCACCCTTCCCCAGCTCAGCGGGGGCTGCAGAGTCAGCAGGGTCACAGAGTCACTGCTGCAGAGGGGACTCGTTCCTGGGATGCTGCACAAAGGGATGGTTTCCATGTGCAAGAGGAGTGTGGTTTTGTACGTGACTTTATTGACTTTATCACTCGACTTGATCTTTTCTGCTCTGAAGTCTGGGCCAGACACCTCACTTGAGCACTGCAGCCCTCTCAGTTTGCCACTGATCTCATGTTCTCTGGGAGTTTTGCTTCCTAACCTTCTGGAGTTTGTGAATTGAGGCCTATAAGGATAAAAACGGAAAGACCACACAGCAGTTATCTTTCTTATCATCCCTGCTGCTCTGAAGGTTTAGTAGCCTAAATAAAGAAATAATGGATGTAAGTCCTGGATCTGGAGCCTCAAACCACATCTAAACTGTGTGCTCTGATTCCCTGTGATCATCCCTTATCTGCTGAGCACTTCTGGCTCTTGCTGATCGCAGTGAGAGCTGTGCGGGTGGGTGGAGATCACCCATGGGCCTGTCAGATCTCCCAAGCAGATGTACACAACTGACTCAGGGTCAGCTGGCTGCCAAACTATGCAGTTTGCTTCCCAGCAGCACATCAAGGCACTTGCATCTTGCTGTGACAACTCGCTGGGGTTGTCCACGCTCTGCCCTGCTCTGAGACAGGACCCTTTCTCCACCAGGCACTGCCACGGAATGGAGTATGACCCAGAGATCGCATCCTTTGATGGCTCAGCCCATCTCATGAAGCTCTTGTCTGAAAACGTTTCCATGACCCAAGAATATTGTGAACCACAGAAGAAGAATGGCCTAAGTCTTGAAGGCGTCCCTACTCCTCACAAGCCAGCCATGATTCCACCAGGCACTAGCAAGCTGGATGCCACCCCAGACAACTACTTGGTCCCTCCAGGGGATGTGTACGACAGCAGCTCACTGAACTCCTTGTTCGAGACCATCCCCATAGCCCCACCGCAGCAGAGGTGGCAGCCAGACAGCACTTTCAAAGAGGATCCCCAGGAGGTCAGAGCTCGTAGTGGGGTGCATGCTGGCAGCGCAGCCCGGGTGGGTGCTGCAGGACACTGCCTCTAGTTTGGGGTTTGCTCGTGCTGGAGTCAGTGGGAGCTTTGCTTTTGCATTAGAAGCTTGATGCTGTTCCCATTGAATTGCTGGGGGGTTTACACTGATTTTGGAAGTAGGGTAATGAAATGAGGGTCCGTTTTTTCTTACCTGTGGTCTCTGTTGTAATGTCCAGGAGAAGGTGGATGGACAAAGCAATGAAAGATTCGACTTTTGACTGTTTTGTTTCCTCTTGTCTGCAGTCGCTACTCTTCAGTGATATCCTCAAAACCCAGCCAGAGCCCCCCTGCCCCGAGAGTTACACTACGGATGGTGTTAAAAGGTAACTGCCAACCCCTGGTCTGTGAGCTTCCAGTGCACTTGGCTGTGTCCCTTTCCTGGGGAAAGACTCCATCCCTTTCCTTGCCTTAGTGCCAGTCTTGACAGTGGCCCTTGTGAATGTACAAATCTCATGCTTTTGCAGAGACAAGTTGTGTCCCAGGTGTCTTAGGAGCAAGCTGCTCTTCCATGACTTCTTAGGCACAAAGCAGTGATGGATTTTCGTGTTTGTCATATGAAACAGGGAATAGGGTTTGTAATGTTTTGCTGGAAGGGAGTCAAACTCCATTTTAAGTTCAAGTTACTAGATGCAGTTGTGCCAGTTCATGTTTTTAGCTTGGGAGCTACATGGTTCAGCTGTGCTCTGTTGGGCAAACTGGTGTAAATCCAGTGCTGGCTGTGGTCACGTTCCATCAGCACCCTGACCTGCATCAGGGGAGATGTGGCACTGAGCTCTTCCGTGTGCAGGTTGGCTGTGCACTGCAGCCCCTTCCAGGGAGCTCTGCGTGGTTCCCATGCTACAGCTACATCCAGGGGACTGCACCACCTTTCCACAACTGACTTGGAATGGGGTAAATGACAGAGGAAATGAGGATGACAGTTGATGGGGGTGATAAGCAGCTTCCTCCTAAACTAAGGTTTAAGTTCTCACTTTGGGTTCAGCACTGCTAATCAGCCTTGGGTTTGGAAGATGCCACTGCCCCTCATTCCTAAAACATGAGAGATGTTTCTTCCTCCTTTCCACCCCTCTCTCAGCAGAGCCTTCCTGCTCTAGATACCGCAGCAAACCTCTGAGCAGGTAACATTGTTCCACCTCCCACTTCTTATTTGCCTCCTGAGTCAGCTGACAGTGTGACTCAGCTGTCAGACGTGGGGATTTTCACACAGACAGCAGCTCAAGAGGCTCTCTTTGCTGTTCACTTGTGCACTGAGGCTCTCCTGGCTCTAGATAAGAGGCGCTGCCAAGCCATCTTCAGAGATGGCATCACAGGGGAGGTGGAGCAGGAAGGAGATGGGTTGGTGACTAAACAGGGTAAGATGATCTTCACCTCCGGAGGACCTGAAGGGTCCTTGTGAAGGCGCGTGTGCAGGTGATGGCTTGCACAGATTCCTCACAGAAGAAAACAGCTTGAGCTACATCCTCATGATCTGAATGCTCGTAGGTGCTGGTGAATGCCCAAGAGCAGAGCTTCTTGAAAATCAGGCTCTTCCTTTACATTTGCTTGTCAACAGCGTCACCTCCCCCTGTGTGCTACTGCAGATCATTTCTGTAGACATGAAAGTTGCTGCCCACCAGACTGAGAGTTCAACAAGCTGGGCCTTGAAGTCCGTTTTTAAGGACCTGGATAAACAATTGCCCTGCAGGTCCTCCCATTTCTACAGGACCCATTAGGACACAGTCTTCCTGGGTCAGCCATTTATGGGTGGGAGTTTGGAGATGGGAATCTGAGTTTAGGATGTTGTTGAAGTCTCATCACAGGTACCTGTTTTTGGTTGGTTTGGTTTAGGCTTTTGATTGCGCAAGGGTTCTGTAGCCATCCACAGAAAAATACTGGTTACAGTAATGTACAGGGCTATTTTTAAGCCAAAACCAGAGGGTTATCAACCAAGCGTTGAGGATATTGGAGAACTGCTGCTCCCTGGGGTGTTGGAGAGGATCAGTATGTGCTGTGCTGGGAGGTGCTCATGGTGTAGGGGTGTGTGAGATGGGGAACAGGGCAGAGACTCCTGTGTGTACAGTGTCTGTAACCTGTAACCTGCAGGGGTGGAGACTTGCATGGCTCTTGTTTTGCTTTTGGAGTGAAACAGCAGCGTGTGCTTATTCATCATTCTCTTTTTGTTCCATACAAGTGACTTTGAATACACTCTGGGGTCACCCAAAGCCATTCACATCAAATCTGGGGACTCTCCCATGGCCTACCTCAACAAAGGACAGTTCTACCCCATCACGCTCCGGACAGCTGGAGACAGCAAATGTTTACACTTGTCCTCAAATAAAGTGAAGGTAAGAGACAGGCTGACAATTTTGCTGACACATGCTGTAATCAGACATCCAGCAATTGTACTGCCCTGGGAAAAGAGCTGAACAAGAAGAGTAATGGCTTTGTGGCTCATGTTGGCTTAAAGCAATGAATGGGATGGATTCGCTCATAGCAAGCTAATCCTCTGATGCACAGCAACAGCCTTCATGTTCCCTGGCAGTTGAAACCTTTCACAGTAAGGTCAGGGATGCACAAAAGGCCTCCCTAGCTGATGGGTGGCTGGGGCCCCTGGTGGGAGGGTGTCTGAGCTAAGAGAGGTTCCTCGTCTTGCTCCAGTCATGTGTGGCCAGGCCTTAGAGCCACCCCTGAGCCTAAGATGAGCTTGAGTTCCCCGCAAAGAAAGCTGGTCCAGTCCTGAGCGATTCTCAGGGATATCCTCACTGTGTTACAGAGTGTGGTGATGATCGTTTTTGACAACGAGAAGATCCCGACAGAGCAGCTCAAGTTCTGGAAGCATTGGCATTCCCGGCAGCCCACGGCCAAGCAGAGAGTCATTGACGTCGGTATGAGTGGGGCTGTCTGGGTGGGGTGGATAACTGAGCACCATTTTCCTACCTTTCCAATACACAATAACACAGCTGAAGCTCCAGAACCTGGTGTGTGGGAGGTCAGAGGAGCAGGCTGATCTGCTGGCCTCAAGTCCTTTCTGGCTGAGGAGCTCTTGCGGGTTTAAGAT
>JANHGB010052723.1:1275-14750 GCA_026283785.1 Coracopsis vasa | reverse complement strand
GCACAGTGTGCAGAAACGAATGTCTGGACTCTGCTCCAGAAAAAAGGAGCCAGGTCAAAATGCTGCTGCTTGTCCTCCCGCCCCCAGCCGGGCTCTTCCCTGCCCGGGCAGGACCCTGTCAGTGGGGTAATGGGGGCTTTGTCCCTCACTCGGGGTGTTTCTGGTGGTGCTGGGCTATCACGCCAGCCCTGTCCCCCATGCTGGGGTCACGGGGACAACCCATGAGCTGAAGTCATCCCTCACAGGCAAAGGCCGGCCAGGAGACCTTGCAGGCTGTAGCCTGAGCATGGGATGGGTTCTGCTACCTGACCGCTGGGCAGTTGTCCAGGGCTTGAGCGTAAGGGATGCCCCACCCGTGCCCTTTCAGGTAGTTTTTGGACTGAGGAGGATGTTCCACTTGGGAGGATTGTGCCCCTGCAATGTCTACATGCCAGCATTCCCCACGGTACAAGGGGAACAGTGCTGATGCTCCTTGAAGTCTTTGCTGAAGGAGCTGTCATAGAGTGCAGGGATCAGACAGGCTTGCTCTTTGTGGTGCTTTCCAGACACCTATAATGAGTCTGGCTCTGAGGAATTCAGCCTCCAAACTCTGCTCGCAGCGATTACACTGAAATGACCTCAGCATGAAGAGCAGCACTGTCATCCCCAGCATGTGGGGATGGGGTGACTAATGTAGTGCTGTGTCCTGAACAAACAACAGAGACAGCAGAGAGCAGAGAAATGAAAAGCAGCACTTGGGAGGACTTCAGAGACTTCGATAAGAGCTTTCCAAATGGCAAGGCCTGATGTTAAATGCCAGCTGGGGCCATGTCAGTGTGTGAGCTCCTGTGTTTGAGACTGCAAGAAGGGAGTTCTCTGTAGCCTTTCTTTCAGTAGGATTTAATGCGTATTTTGGACCATTGAGTTAATTTGACTTAATTCTTTGTTGTCTTTTGTTTGTTTGTTTCTGGTTTTTAATTAGTGTTACCTCGGAGGAATATAATCTTGCTGCCTCGCTGACTGCCTGGCAATATCGGCTCCCCTACACTCCTGCCTACAGTGCCTACTGTATCTCAGTGTAGCCCAGACAGGCTATACAGAATTTTCTGGGGCTCACCTAATTGTTGCTTGTCTAAGAAAACAAGATGGATGGGAAGAAGTGGTACCAAGCTACAGAGAAAGTGGTTCCAGCAGGGTCCAAGTCTCTTCTTTAAAGAGAAGCTCCAGCATCCAGGAGGCTGAAAAGCAAACACTCCAATCAGTCACAATGGAAGGAGGCAACAGTCCAAATCTACAGCTTCAGCAACTCCCATTGGCCACGGCAGCAGTTTCTGTTCAGCCACACACCGACTCCTTTTCGTACAAGGTCAGGTTTCTCACCTAGTCTATCCCTAGAAGGCCCTAACTATTCAAGTAACTGACAGTGCCCCTGTATTTTGGTTATTTGTTTGCAGCAAGTGCACTGGGTTTGTGTTTAGCCATGCCTGAAGGCCCCAGTGTATTACAGCAGTGAGAGGAAGAAAGAAACTCTGTCTTCTAAACCAAAGGGCAGTTGCTGAGGCAGTGAACTGTGCTGAGCTGCTCTGGCTACACCTGTGATCACACAAGGACATTTTCCTGCCAACTTTACTGTTGTGGGAAGATCTCACAGGTGGTTTTAAATCGAACTGCTTGGGTGAATTTTATTTTCGTACACCCTGATAAAGAGATTTTTGTTCCACTGATAAGAACTTGAAATCTTAAAGTCCCTGCCTTACTATGTGTGAGAAAATCAAGAGTAGTATATTTGCTGTTAAGGGAGTAATATGAATGCGAGCTCAGTTATCCCAAATCAATCAAAGTACTAGACTGTATCTTGGAGACCAGCACTGAAATGAAAAGTGCTAATGACATCTAATGAGATTTAAACAGTTGTTGGAGGAACACAAATGCTAAAGGGCCTGGCTTAGCCTCAGGCTCTCCTGTTCACTCCTAATGTACATTTCCTTTGTGACTCAGCCTGCTTTACATCTTTTTTTATTTCAAATTGTCTTAAGACCGTGAGAATGACTGCTGAGCTGGGAATGCTCATGTAGGAGGGGTTGGGAGCTGCTACCAGTTGCCTATTACTTTGAAATAGCTGGTTCATATGAAAGCCAGCATAAAATCCGTGGTAATTCGGCTGCCTCATGAAATAGGCTGAATTACCTGAACCAGCAGATGCTGTAAGTAGAGAAGAGCAGAACAGTTCTTAAAATGCGACCTGCAGAATGCAGAGGTTCCTGCTCCACACTCTGCTGAATTCCAGGGCAACAATCATCCTCATGAAAAGAGTTTGTCAAAGGCAATAATGAGTGAATGGGTCAGTGTGTTTAGCTTTATCTTCTTCCCCTCTGAGAAACTGCAAAGAATGCAAATACATGCAAGCTAATGAAGTCTCTTGTAGCAAGTGTCTTGTCTCTTGTAGCTAGGACAGGGTGTTTCACAGGTTTGGAACACAGCCACAGGGAACTTACCTGAATTGCCCTGGATCACGTAGGAAGGGAGGAAGATAAACAGGCAGTTTATTGACAGATGATCTAGGAACTGTTTCAAAAGTTTCTTCTCTTGCAGGTGTGCAAAAAGCTCCAACTTCCTTGGCTAAATTTAGTATCTCTGTGTTTTAACAGGAGAACCTGATTGGTGCATTACTGGCTATTTTTGGGCATCTTGTCATCAGTATTGCACTCAACCTCCAGGTGAGTATCATGAAGCAAATACTCATCCTGCATTAAAAAGCATCAAGCGCACCAAAGCCTCTCTGCCTTTCTTTTGTCCTCTAGAAATACAGCCACATCCGGCTGGCAGGTTCCAAAGACCCCCGAGCCTACTTCAAAACCAAGATGTGGTGGTGTGGACTGTTCCTGCTGGTGCTGGGAGAATTGGGAGTGTTTTCCTCTTACGCCTTTGCTCCTCTTTCACTGATTGTGCCACTCAGTGCAGTGTCTCTTATAGGTAAGAGGGGAAGAGGCAACAGCCATACAAGTCTGAGTGTGTTCAGTGTGAGATTGCTGATGCATGAGTTATGGACTGATGCATAACTCACTGTTTCTCTCTCCTCTGTTTTATAGCAAGTGCAATCATAGGAATTATATTTATTAAAGAGAAATGGAAGCCCAAGGATTTCTTGAGTAAGTGCCACAGTTCCTTTTCATTTTTCCTCTCTGTTTGCAAGCCATTCAACACACAGCATGGCCTTTCAGGAATCATAATTGGAGTCATGGCAAGATCTCCTTTAGCTCTAGTACCTCTTTGAAGATTTGCCTCATCTGAGCCACTGTTTGTTAAAAAGGGATTTTTTTGTTTCTTTGGGGTTATTTATCTGATTTGTGCCAAATCCTCTGAATCTGTCAGGTTTTAGAAATACCTGGAAATCATCCAGAGGAATGTGCATGATGGCATTAATAGTCACTGTGCATGTGTGATATTACTCCCGTGCATCCACACTAACCCACTAACTTTGTCCTCTTTTTCTTTCTCTTTTTTGTCCTTTGGTCGCCAAAGGGCGCTATGTTTTGTCCTTTGTAGGCTGTGGTTTGGCAATTGTTGGAACTTATCTGCTGATAACATTTGGACCTAATAGTCATGAGAAGATGACAGGAGAAAATATCACTAGGCATTTAGTGAGCTGGCCATTTCTGTTGTATATGGTAAGATGGCCCATAAGAAGTGGGCCAGTTTTCTGCTATATGCCTGATGGGGAGCTTCATTTTGAGCATTATTTTTCTCTATTGTTACTACCAGTATTCCTTGTACTTGCTAATGAACCTGTGTCAGTGTTCCCTGGTGTCGGTTCATCTTGCATGTGGACACATGCATGCATGGTTTGGAACTCTCCCATTCTTGCTCTGAATTATTCTGTTAGGACTTAAATATCTTTATCTGTTTTCAAGTCTCTTGCTCTCTCCTGGAGCTGTCGGCTTCAGCCTGTGGCAGCTGAGAGCAGCTGCTCCAGAGGTGTCCAAATGCTGGGCTTGCATCTGACTTTCTAGACTGAGCCATCGATCTCTCATTGGAAATCTTATGGAATGTATCATTTCTTAATGGAGATAAGTTTGGGCATTAAATAAGATGTGTGCTCCAGGGCTCACTGAAAGAATCTCATTATAGAAAGTAGGCTGAGATCTGTCATGTGAATATTCAGTCAGGACTATTTGATCTGCTGCTTTACCACAAATCTAACATCAAAAGTGTTCCATGTTTCCTGTTCTGTGAGAAGCTATTCAATGTCACCTCATTAGAAGCTGAGATCATGCTAAATTTGATCTAGAATTGTGTGGGATCCTCATTTTCCTTTGATTTGCTCTACTGTGTAATTCTGATGCTTGACTGGCTCAGAATCCCATTTATGGCCAACCCCATACACCCTGCATGTTTTAATATTCTTATTTCTATCGTTTGCAGCTTGTGGAGATCATCATGTTCTGCCTGCTACTGTATTTTTACAAGGAGAAAAATGCAAACTACATTGTAGTTATTCTCCTGCTGGTAGCTTTGCTGGGTAAGTTGATACGGACTTGTAAGATCCTCTAATTCTGGCTTATAACACTAAACTGCAGTAAACTAAGCATCTGTGGCATAAAGGGAATTATACTGACCTCACTAATGTCATAAAATGCACCAATCTAGTCCAGAAAGATTACTACAAATCACATGAAGCTAATGCCTTGCAGTGATGGTTAGGATCTGTGCAGATGACCTTTGAATAAATAAGACTTATTTCCCATAAGGATGAATAATCTGCCAGATACAGAAACCAGTTATTTACTGGTGGTGTTAATTTTAACCTGTGCATGCAAAGCAAGGTACAGTATTTTACCTACTTTTGTTTTGTAAGAAACTGTGATTAATTAACTTTCAAAAAGGTGAATAACAGCAAGGCAGTGACACAGTGTGACAGGCTCTTGAATCTGTCACAGGCCTCAATGTTTGCTATTTATATTGCCTCAGTTACTGCAGTGTCTTTTCTTTTTCTTTGTTTCTCTTTGAACTGCTTGGGGCTGGATTTCAGTAGCTGATGCCTCACAGGCTCTGTGAATTGCAGCCACAGCAACTATCCTAACTTGGAATGGCCCTGGCTTGTGCTTTCACAAATGGAAAGGAAGTAGGCTCTTTCTGATTCTTGTTTTGAAAACTTCCTTAGCTTTATTAACTGAGCCAATACGCCACCAGAAATGAAAACTTGGATCCTTCCATCACAATAGTTGCACAGCACTGTTAATGCTCCCAGCCCTGTGGACAAGGGAAGGTGCTACAGAAAGGTTGGGTGATTTACTGGAGGTCTCTGTAGTGAAGTTGTTGAGCAGAGCTGGAGATAAACCAAGCAGTTTGTGTCCCTTGTCTGACCTGGCCAAAGAGGGGTTCAGGTCCTCGTAGGTCTGTTGTGTTGGTGGCTGACTGCAGCTCCAGCCCCACTGAGCGGGTGCTGCCACGTCACCCATCCTTGCAAACCTTCACAGGTTCCATGACTGCAGTGACAGTGAAGGCTGTGGCGGGCATGATCCTCGTCTCCATACAAGGAAACTTGCAACTTGACTACCCCATCTTCTACATCATGTTAGTGTGCATGATTGCAACAGCCATCTTCCAGGCAACGTAAGACATTCACTCTCTTTTTGTCTGTAATTGCGCTGCTTTCAGTGGACCAGTGACCAGTGGGCTCTTTGTTATCCCTTCCAAGAATGCTGATTAAATGTTAGGAGAATTATCCATTGTCTTATGTTACCTGTCCTCAAATCCATGTCGCAGGAGCCTGGGATAATGGTATTCTTTGGTTTTCCACATAGTGACATTGCCAAGTAGCTTTAAGGCCAAACTTATACATTATTCAAGTATTATGCAAAACAGTGTTAGGAATGAAATGGTGGCAGATGGAATGCAGGATATGTGCAGTGGCTAAAGTCAAAGTGCAGAGTCTGTGGTGTTGATGATGTCTAGGTGTTTGGGGGGGGGGGGTTGTTCCTCAGTACTTGTAATGACATAAAAAGCTAGTAGCAGCAGGGATAGAAAGCTATTCCACATGCGAGTGGCATTCTGGCCCTAAGGCCAGTGACAGTAATTTCACTGCCTTTAGTGAAACTTTGTGAATTTCACAGCCTTTAGCTGCCAGGTTTATTCTTCCATCATTTTTATAAACCTGCAGCAGCATCCCTTGGAATTTAGTGAGGGAATAAAGTTTCTCAAATTTATGCATCACTTTTGAAAGGTTTTTCCAAACAGGAAACCTGTCCTTAGGTCCATGTTAACTGCTGTGTAGTTTGAGTATCCTTCTCAAATCAAGCCCTGTTCTTTGTCACTGTACTGCAGGTTTTTGGCACAAGCCTCACAGCTCTATGACTCCTCTCAGATTGCCAGTGTTGGCTACATCCTGTCCACAACGGCAGCCATCACAGCAGGTAACAGCACAAACACTGGGGTACCCTCTTTGAAAAGAAGGGCAAAAGGTTATGAGTAGAAGAGGGTGATGTATTAGATGTGCACCTTCAATACACAGCTAAAATTTCTCAATGTGTAATTGTATCTAGCTTTTGGTAAAATGTATGTGATGCAGGGTCTAAACAAAGTTTTCCTCTGTACAAAGGTGTTACAATTCCCTTCCCAATAATCTTTTCTGCATTGTACCTAGAACGCAGCTGCTCACAGCTTTGTAGGCCCTTTTCTCTCTGAGCAGTTTCAGTCATTGCCACCCAAGAAAAGCTTTGTCTGCCCAAACAATGATGAGGTTTTAAACCCCTCAGGCTTCAAACCTGGCAGCAGCCTTTTAAGGTTTTGTTCTCACTTAGACATTTGAGCAAAACTGGGGAAAACAACCAACCAGCCCAAAGCCCCTGCACTCAACAGTGCATCTGCTCACAGTGATGGATGCTATCTGTGTAAGCAGGAAAGCCCTTCTATGTATGTAAGGGCAGTAGCTTCCCCCCGTAAATTACACGTTGCCTTTTACTGCTCTTTCTCAATGTCACAGAGCCTGTGGCCTTCTCTTTGGCTAATGTTTATTTCCTGTCACGTTCCAAGCCATATGCTGCTCCCAGATTGATCAGCTTATTTACTTCAGTTAGAAATGTAAAGAGCAGGAGCCAGGACATGTGTCCTGTTGACGTCCAGGACTGAGGACACCGGTCACCTTATTGGTTTGAGCCGTATATTGTTTGGGATCAAGAGTTTGTAACCTGCTGTAGTTAAAAGGGATCTGATGGGGTTTGTCATTCAGACTTCAGAAATGGTCTCTCTCATTTATGTGGGGAGAATTTGGCTCAGGTTTCATTAGCACAGTGATGTGCAATAGTTCCAGCAGTGTTTCCTTCACAAAACCCTGCCCCAGTGTGGAAAGATTTGTACTGGTTGTTGTACAGATTTACTTTGCATCTATATTAGTTACACCAGCGTAAGTATTTTCATTCTGAAACTCTCAATGTTTGTCAATAGATTGTGTTAAAAGTAGAAATCAGGCCACTTTTTGCTATTTTAAGGTCATTAAAAATACAAAGGGGCTGACTACAGAAATGGGAATCTTGGTTTGGTTTTGGGAGGGACTAGTGCTGGAGATGTAGCACTGACTGCTTGGGTAAGGAGGGGAAGAAAGATGCCATGAATTGTTTCCTTTTAAAGGAGCAACTTTTTACTTGGACTTCACCGGTGAAGATGTTCTCCATATATGTATGTTTGCACTTGGGTAAGTGTTTAAAGTTTCCTTGATGGAAAACTGGAAAGTCAGCCTTCAGTGACCTGTGGCTGGACTTCTGGAGTTCTATTTCTTAGGGCTTGGACCCTCACACAGTGCAGATATGATCAGTAAAACATCCAATGTCCTGATATGAGCAGGTTTCCATAATCAGGGAACACACTGAAATGTCTTTCAGATTAGTGCAGAAAAAACAATTGGGAGACTAATGTTCTGAACTCTGTCAGTAAGCTGGAAAAATGAAGATTGACAGTTGTGTGTTTTCCTGTGGGAAACCTTTCAAAGGTCAGGCTGCTAAATCCTGGAATTTTCTCAAAGAAACCCAACCTCTGACCTGCTTCCTTTCCCCTTTAGTTAGTCCACGTTAATAAATGAATGCATTTTGGTAAAGAAAAGGTGAAATGTTTGATTGCTGGGTGATGCAACACCGCTGAAGAGGCTTATTCACCTGAGACAGTTCCCAGCTTCAGAGTTCTTTGGCTTCCAGTGCTTTATTCTTTATGGTGCTACATGAGAGGCACTTGGAAGATACAACATGCAGTATTACCTCCTCTCCCTTTTCACAGTTACCTCACTAGATCTTGTTTTCTCTCTCAGGTGCCTCATAGCATTTCTAGGTGTCTTCCTGATCACAAGAAATAGGAAGAAATCTGTACCATTTGAACCATACATCTCAATGGATGCAATGCCAGGTAACAGTAAAAATACAGTGGTTTATTGCTCTTATTTAAGTGTTGGGCTGCATAGGGACAGCTCAAGCTTTAAGCTCTGTTAAGTATCCAGATGTATCAGGTGGCTGTGTTGTTTTCTAGTTTTTCCTTCTCGTTTGTGTATGTAGAGGGATATGTGCATGTCTGCATGGAGCAGAGAGAGGTGATGTGCCATCTGGATGCCACTTGTGCTGGGTCCTCTGACACTAGGGGTTTATCAGGTTGGCTGCTGTCTAGGAAGCAGAACTAGATTTGAGGATACTCTTGGGCCTGGCCTTGGTGTTCATCCAGCAGGAAGAACTGATTACTGGGGAAGGCTCAGAGATGTTGCATGAGGTAGAGACCAGCAGGAGCAGAAATTCCTTTTGGAAAGTACAGCTAAACTTTTTCTGGCGAGCTGCATAAAAGATTTGCAGCACTTGATAAATAACTGACTGCCATCCCTTGCTCACTGGAAGCATATTTCTCCATTAGCTGCCCTAGTGCTAAGCAGAAGAACATTATGTCTTTCATTTAACGCTCAAGGAACTGATGAGCCGAGGATCACGAACACTGAAACTTTCTAATTGGCTGATTTAACAGTGCAGGAAGAATGCACTTTTGTTCTTAAGCATTTAATCTCTGTCTTTGCTCTTTTCAGGCATGCAGAACATGCACGATAAAGGGACTGCAGTTCAGCCTGACCTCAAAGCTTCTTTCTCCTACGGCGCCCTAGAGAACAATGACAACATGCCGGAAATTTATACTCCAGCCACGCTGCCAATCGTGCAGGAGCAGCACGGCCCCAAAGGAGCTTCTGCTCCACCCTACCGGGTGCTGGAGCACAGCAAAAAGGAGTGAGTGACCTTTAAGGAACTGATCTGAATTATCAGAAGTATGACCTTTATTTATTTACCTATGAAAATGTAAGCAAGTGTAAAGCCAACCTTGAAACGGTTTAAAGCTCCTCTCAGGCTTAACTTTCAAGGCTGATTATTAAAATAAAGAACTCTGTATAGCTATGAAGTTGAAAGCATTCCTCTTAGCAAGAAGTAAATCCTCCACTGAAGGTGCTGCCTGGAGTGGTGAGTGCAGTATCCTGGCAATATGGAGCCAATGGGATAGCTGATGCTGTGAAAATGTGGAGCAGTGGGAAGAGATGTGACTGGGCAGTGGTTAGTCCTGCTGGGAGCAGGGTTTCTCCAAATAGATATTTCCAGGAGTTGCTTGCAGAGGCAGGAGGGCAGCATTTAATCTTCCATCTATAGAGGATGTAGTGGTTTCCAGAGAAGTTGTAACCCCTCATGTCTCTGGCATGACCACCAAACACCTTAACATGGCAATAAAATGTAATTGTGTTCCAGTGCTAATACTGCAACTTTCTGTGTCTTTAGAGCAGCACAATTGGTTAGAATTAGCAAGCTGCTTTAGTCCTCCCCAACATGAGTCTTGGGCACCTCCTGTACAGCTGTTCTGTTTAGTGTTGAGCACATGCCCTGCATATGTAAATTGGTTTTATAGCACCACAGGCTTACATGGCAGCTTAGAACAGAGATCATTTGCCAGTTTTCTGTTTCATAGCAGAAGCTTCAAGTTGGGTTAAATGGTGCAGAAGAAACACGGTGAATTATGAGAGCAAGAAGAAATGAGAAGATACGTGGTTGGTATCTGATGGGAAACTTTTGTAGCTCTTGATGAGGTCCTGATTCTCTGTTAGTTTTACTTCCTTTCTGGTTGAGGCAGGACTTTCAGCTTTGTTCAGTGGCCTCAAATGCTTAAAGGTGTTGATATTCCTTAGTTAAAAAGCTCAGTCCAGATGCTGTAGCTGGGGTGTCCCCTTTTTTTTTTTCCTTTTTTTTTAAAAAAAGTGGGGGGGAAACACAAAAAAAAAAAGGATACTAGTCTAACACTGTGAAGCAGCTAAGGAGAAGAAAGAAGCATGCACAGTCCAGCACTCAGCCAATGAATAATGGAGCATTGTGTACTCAGGATATTTATCTTTCCAGCTTCCAAGAGATGGCTTGAAGCTGATATGAAGGGAGAATAGACACAAGGGGGGTGGAATTTGTCAAGTGAAAACGACAAAGTACAACAATTACTGGCATATGCAGGTTCCACTGGTGCTTTGATATCCTCATCTTCATTAAAGCTATTGTTTTGCTGGGAAACAGAAGGTTAAGTCCATTTGGTGTGACCTGGGCTCTGTGCATAGTGGAGTGCCTCCAGGACTTGATTTGAAATGAACAGTGCTTATGTTCAGTGCATTTTTAAGTGGTTAATCTGATACCAGGAGGTTGGAAGGATCTTGGACTTGCAGCAGTGGCTTTCTGCATTTATATATTTGACTCATGGCCAGTTTCTGCTTTCCACTAGTAAAAATTCCCCAGAACTCCACTGACTTTATATAGTTACTCCAGACTCCTGCTGTTGTATATGACAACAGAATTGCTCTTTTGCACGTGTTTGCCTTGCAGCTCTGCAGTTCAGTCTGGAAATACTTGAGATTGCTTTAGCATTTTTGTGCAGCTGAGAAAAATTGCAGCCTTCCCTCCCTGCAAAGAGCAGATGCCCCATTGCTGTTTGTGTACCCGTGTGGAGCTTCTTCACCAGCTTGGATGTCTGACAGTCCTGATGTTATCAATGGCATCCATCCACTATAGCTTATGAAACCTCAAGAAACAACAGCTTTTCTTTTCCCCTCAGTATCTTTTGTGTTTAAGTAACATAACGATGTTAATGGGCTAACACTGCCAGAGCATTCATCTTGTTGGAGTTGCAGTGACACTGATTTACTGCCTTTGGCTTTGTATCCCCGGAAATCAATTGTGAATTTATGTGCAGCTTTTGTTCATGAGCAACATAAAACACAGTAGTACAGGGGAGGCTAGATGGGAAGGGTACAAGAATGGTGCCTTTTCTTATCTCTTCCATTTTAATCAATGAAGCAGTAGTTGTTTTGATCTATTAGTTCTGAAACCACAGAAGAATGTTGTTTTAAAACAAGCTGTGCTAAACCACACATAGCTGCAAACTCCACTTTTTACATGGCAATATTTTCTCTGTTGCATTATTACAGAGTTGGCTGTGCTATAAAATAATTAATCAGAACAGCCTAAATGTTTTGCTGTTGACTTCTATGATTAAGATGATCCTGTGTGAAACAGGATGTGGTTTTCCCAGCTCTTGGTTTCTCAGTAAGGCTTAAAAAGTGCAGTTGACTGGTGTGCAGCCTCTGCAGCCTGGAAACTGCTGGGTAGGGTTTTCTCCTAATCCTAGGATCTGACGTGGTGAGAGACAGACACAGGATGCTGTGCCAGGGGTAGAGAGCTGCTCTGATGCAGAGCCCCTGCTTGCATGGACAGGGCTCCTAGAAGCCTGTTTGAGCTTGACTGTAGGACTCTGTGCTCTAACAGTGGGAGGATGTAGCTCAGGGTTGAGAGAAGCTCCACACCTCCCTTCTAGTTCAGACATTACAAGCTGAAAACAGGAAGCTATTTGTACCCTCAGGTCTATACTTTTTACAGTGTTCTTAGTCTGAGGTGACAGTGGCCATACCTGGGACTGCAGCAAGCAGAGCTAAACAGCACATGAAGATTTAAAGGAGAGGAGCCCCATGCCGCATTCTAGTCCTTCTTGCAGAGTGAAAAATGATCTGCTGGTATAGAGCACACTGTAACATTCGTGTGGTGTCAAAGCTTCAGATTACCCAGGGCTGATCCCAAGAGGCAGGGCACTGTCCCAGTAGAGTGCTTCCATTTGCAAACTGGTGGTGCTTTTCAGCATAGAGAGCTGCAAAAGCATGCACAGAAATCCACAGGCTGCTGTCTCCTTCTCTAACCTCGTGGAGTAGCTCCTTGACTCTCCCTGTCTTGGCTGCTTTATTGAATGTGAACTGACATCCGTTGCCTCCACACTGCGTGCACCAGAGCACTTAATATGTTCTCAGTGTATATCTTACATGTAACTTAATGCTGTGGAATACAGCTCCTGTGTTGGCTGAATGTACAAAATGATCTGCCTACAATGTTCTCTTGTTCAGATTAAAATGGGTAAAAAAGAAATAAAAAATCAAGCTTTTCAGTATTGCACTATAAGGAAAACTGCTTATTTTTTCACAAGCAGGGTTGCATGACTGTTTTAATTCTATTTGTCTTTTAGGCAAGACCTTTGGAAATGAAACTTAATAAAAGATTGTGGTAAAACCTGTACAATTCTGTCCTGCTCCATAGTCTTGATATAGCTTTAATGGCCATAAATGTCTTGATGCAAGTTAAGACAGAATTTAGCTTACTTTAAGTACTGTGTGGATTTAGAGAGCTGGTTTTTTTCCTAACATGATACCTGCAAGTGAAATGAGGATTGCTACAGCTCAGGTTTGGGGCTGCAGCATTACTAATGCACACAATTTTACATGAGTCTCCAAGTGTTTGGTGTCAGCTTTAGGAATCATCCAATTTGCTTCACTATCTTAGTTTTTTACAGGGCTTTAAAAATATCTAAGTGTTTATGATTTGAGAGGAGCACTTGAAACTGTGATAGGAGTATGGCCTAGAGGAGGGGGGGGACAGCGGATGGGTCAGATCACAAAAGCATTGTATTATTGGTGGTATGACTCATGATTTTGTGCATGCCCACCAGCTCAGTACTGAAACAACAGGGAGGACCTCTAATACCGGCTGGGAACTCTGAGCTGCAGATGTCATCCTTCAGCTACAGGATAGCATGTTGTGATTGCAGGAACAGACAGATTAAGGGCATTTCTTAATGCCATTAAGAGACACAGACACTCATAAATTTGGAATACTGGCAGTGTAGATTAATTGAATGCTTGCAACCTAATTTAATGCTCACCATATGGGTTTTAGTCCAGGGGGATAAAGCAGAAGATAACCCTCAGGATACTCTTAATTAAATGTATCCCTTGGGGTCCCAAACCACAAATGGAAAAAAAAAGAGCAGCTTTATCTGCTTTGGTGCTAAAGCTGTTCCTCAGAGAAATCCCTGGACACGAGACTTAAAACACTGACTAGTGCATGCCTGAGCCCCAGAGTCTTGGATAAATGTGGTAATACTTTGTTAACACACATTGCTTAAAGGTTGGTGTGTGG
>JANHGB010052722.1:28325-51553 GCA_026283785.1 Coracopsis vasa | reverse complement strand
TTCCTTTGTACTCATTAATCTAATGTGGGGGAGCCATCTTCCTCTGTCCGCATTTGTGCATTTGCCCACATGATGGCCTGGAGATGTGGCAGACATGTTTAAGTGGCACACTTTTACAACTGATTTATCCAGTGCTGTGAACCCAAGTCTGTAAATCTAGTAAGGAAACAGCCTGATCTTGCACAATGTGCTGAGGACTGCAAGATCTGTAGGGCAATGTAAGATGTTAGTACTGATAGCGGTAATTATATTAATAGGGTGAATAAGAAACCTGATTAATGCTTATGTTTTCCTGACGGATTCTCAGCGCTCACAGTGTCATGCTGCTAATTGTGTAGCTTGCTCATAGTTAGAATGAGTTCCAACCATCTCCTTCTCCCTTCCCAAATGCCCCTTTTGTGGGACTGGGACTGGCCCAGGCCCTACTCAAACCTTAGAAGCTGATTGTAGGGCAGATTGAATTTACCTTATACACCCTTCCTGCAGTGTCTAGCACTGGGGCTCTGCAGCCATGTTGTATTCTGTGTATTGTTCTGGGCAAACAAGTAACAATTTGGTCTTGGACTTGGGGAAAGAAGTTGGAGAATATCGCACAGGCAGCTAGTTGCCTGTCCCTCAATTTTGGCATTTTCAGTACTTCTCGATTGTAGTCAGGTTTTTTTTGCTTATTGTTTGTGTCTCATTTAATTTCTGTTGCTACCTAGACTGATGCTAACAGAGCCTTGTTCTCATATGGTGGTCAGAGAAAATCCCTGTGTACATAAGCAGACTTTCTCTCTGTTGCAACATGTCCGTGTTTCCTATCTGCATCGCCATAGGACAGTAGTGGCAGGAACTTTTCCTCCAGGACAGACACAAGACAGCTAATTGTGGTGTGTCGAAGACTAATTCAATATGTGCTTTTCTACCTCGAGACACTCTAGTGCCCAAGGCAAGGAAAACAAAACCAAGCTTCTCAAGATTATTGCTAATCTTGTGTAACGTTTTAAAGCTGATTCCAATGTATTGCAAGGTGGGCACAGGATAAGGATATACAAGTGGTAGTGGGGTCTAGTTTACACTACCTTCCAGTCATGGGTATTTGCTGCATAGGTTGCCGTGTCTGGGTGCTAGTTAAATTTTCACATTGAAAGTATGGGGCTTTCCTTCTGACCTAGGAAAGAAGAGCTTGTCCCTCACTCTGAGATTTAATGTGAAACCCTTCAGCAGTCTTTCAGTTATCAAAGGTGAATTCGGGAATGTGTTAATGGGCTTGGTGGGACCAGACCATCTCCATAGGTCCTCCCAGCCTCCATCAGCTTGGAGCCACATTGGCTGGCAGGGAAATGATGTGGCAGAGCACATCCAAGGGGACAGAGACTTCATAGCATGAACTTGAGGTCTTGGTAGAGCTTTTCATCACAGCATCATGTGTGTCATATGCCAACTCAGATGCACCTGGCAGGCATTTGTCATGAGCCACACTCAGCCAAAGTGATGAGAATAGAGGGAGATGTGGCAGTGCTGCACAATGGAGGTGCAGCAGAACACTGTCGTCATTCATTAACTGAGAATTATCTTAATTATAGTTATCTGTCATTGAGAGAATAGCAACAAGGTGTGACTATGTACTTGTTAGAAGATAGAAAACAGAAAAAACCTTCATTGTTTCCTGTTACCTCCTTGTTACACATCATCTCCAAGTTGTTGTCCTACCACTGCACGTCCTTGTTAAACTGAATGGTCCTAGTGAGGTTTATATTGCACAGGTGGGGACTAACCTCATATGGCCATGGCAAGTCCCTCCTGACTTCAGGTCAGTGCTAGTCCACCATTTCTGGAGGTTCATAGGAAACTGATGGCTTAAGTGCAACTGTTCAACAGCCTGGCTGTGTTTTTAACACCTATGCGTAAATCTTTCTGTGTCTGTTGGCCAGTGCTATTTCACTATTTCACAGCTTGATGCTTTCATTCCACCACGTAGTTTTTCACTCATATCCAAGGCATTAAATATACTTTGCATGTCTCATCAGAAGAGTTTGCTCTGGGCTGGCAAGAAAAAAATTGATTTTGAGTGCACACTCCAGGAAATACATGGAGAAGTGAATGTCCAGCATTCAGCCTGACCCCAGGAACAGTCTTGCTGGCTCTGTTGCTGTCAGCCTGTGGCTTAATCCCTCAGAGACCCTTCTGGTGTGTCTGCTAGGTGTGCTGAAAGCACATTCCCCTTAAATAGAAGGTAGATCACAACGAGCGCATGTGTGGTTTGTGCAGTGATAACTCAACGTCTCTGCTTAAGGTCTGTTGCCATCCAGTGGCAATAACAAAAATGGGCAGCAACGTCCTACCTCCATTTTACTGGAGCTGCCTATCACAATTTGAAGGAGTGGAGCTATTCCCATGCTTTTAACTGCCAAGCATGGTCATGCTTTTGTGCATGGTCAGAAAGATCTCGTTTCTTGTAGCAATACAGGCTTTGTTTTGACCAGTTACGCAGTTGCTATCTATGACTCCTTTGACTCCTGCAGAGGGGAAGGTAAAACTGTACCAAGACATCTGCTGTTCTGTTGTTGCTGCTCTCACTTTACTCCTGGCATCTGCCCCCAGAGGTGGGCACAGCTGTTACACAAGAGGGCTTAGAGCACATCTGGCTCTGCAGGAAATGAGGTTTCAGCCACAGAGAAGGAAGACCAGATGCATTTGTGTTTTGCAGTAGCCAGAGCAAGGAGTGCAGATTTTTAGGTTTATTCTAAGAAAATCCTGTCTTGCAAGAGATTTTTCACAAACTTTGGGAAATAATTCAACTGGTTGGTGTGCCCTGCACAGGGCTGTGACATTGCATAGCCCTGGTGACATCCAGGCTGTGCATGCAGGAAATTTGAGAAAAGACCTGCTGTCCTGGAAACATGCTTCCTTTAGCCAGAGGCAGTTTACAAGAAGCCTGGACGAAAGTGGGCTTGGAAGAAGCATTCTGGCTGTGAATGCTTTCCTGTCTTCTCTTGCCATGCATGTCGGTATGAGTATCTTAGGAGATTCCTTCTGCTTGATCCTTTTAATGAAACATGCAGCAGATTGTTACGTTTCAGATCAGATGTCTGAGCTCAGATTAACAAGAAAGAAAAGGATGTGGACATTCATAGTAATGCTTACTTTCATTTTCTTTTCATTTCATGTCAGAATATAAAAAAGGAAAAGGAAAAATCAGGCCCAGAGCTATGGGGTTCTGCTGTGACTCACATGCTAGATGGCACAACTCACAGGACCCGGGCTCCAGACAGGGTTCCAGCACAGTCCTATGCTACCGTGCTATGAGGCATCCTGATTTTTATGCCTTAGAAAAGGCTTTTTGTAGCATTAATCTGGTTAGTGCCCTACAAGAGTGTGTCCTTATAACACACCCTTAAGGTTCATAACCACCCATCTCTATGTGGTGGCCAGGTGTCTCTCAGGTGGTATCATAAGCTGCAGTCAGGATCACTTCTGTTTTTGGGGTGTCGCTGGCAAATGCCCTGAGTTGAAGAACATGTTTCCCCTTCTCCCTGGTGCCTCTCATGCCGTGTCTTATAATGCTCAGGGCTTGTCCCACAGCGGACAAGCCCAAAGCAGTGTGGGTTTTTCCCCTTTTATCTCCCAGTGTGGTCCTTGCCCTCTGCTGTGCTTGGTCCCCCAGACAAACTGATTTTACACAGTTTCTCGAGGAGGTGGTTTTGCGGCAGAGATCTAGGAGAGACCTGAAGTTATTTGGAACGCATTTTGTTCAACAAAACGTCATCTGCATCGCGTTAGCACGTCCCTGCTGTTGGAAGAGTTGCTAGTGAGGCATTTTCCCGTGGGAAGGGGATGTTTGGAAGGGTGATTTAGCAACCTGAGGCTCATTTCTCATCTGCGTGCTTTCACCAGACTGGCTCTGCAGTCATCAGTAAGCCAGGCCGCAGCTTAAGCATACGATAATGTTAGTTTAATATTTTAGTGCCATCTGCTGCAAGTGCCTCCACACTCCAGCCCATCTGTTTCATGTACTTCAGTTTGGTTTTTATGGGGCTCCAATAGCTTTGCATCCTTTGGAAAATCCCTGTTCGTGAAAGGTGCAGGGAGAAGGATGTCCTGCCTGGGGCTAGAGTGTCTTCACCGTGTGATGCTATAGGAGGAGTGGGGTAAAACCTGCCTGGAGAAGTAAACATGTGAATATAGGTCTGGCCTTGCCACAGATCTTAGATTGGTGAATCTCTCTGCGCTTGCCTCCCACATGGAATAGTTTAGGTGCAAAGGGACCTGTGGAGGTCCCTGATCCAACCCCTTACTCAAAGCAGTTAGGTCAGCTGGCTTAGGGTCTTGTTTAGCCATCCACCTGAACATGCTGTGAATAGCAAAGGCAGAGGTTTGTGGGTAGCTAAGAGCTGGAGCCTGCAAATCTGGGTTAGCCCTGTGATGCTGCCTCAGCGCCATGAGCTGCAGGCACACTGCAGAGCAGGATAAATTAGAGATACCACTCAGTGTAGCTTCATACAGTGTGGGCTGGCAGGAACTTTACAAGGTCCAGAGAGCCCATACCCTGGCCCACAGCCAGGATTCCTTGACAGATGCTTGTGACTCATTTGGAAAGGCTTCTGTTGGCAGATCCTCTACCAGCTCCCAGGCATCTATCGACAACAGTTGCCATTCTTCCATCATTCTTTACTTTAGGCTAAGCAGTTCTAGCCACTTCAGTTTTTCCTCTTTGGTCATGTTTTTGAGCTTTCTGAACTGTCTTGTTGTTCCCTTTGTTCTTTTCTACCATTGGCTGAATCCTTTTGAAGCGAACTGGAGAGAATGCTTGCACAGAGGCCATCCTCACATTGATGGTGGGTTACTTGCCTGCCCTGCAAGGTAGGACTGGGCTTGTACAGCCCACTGCAGCAGCACAATATGAGTTCCTTTGCTGCAGGAGGGATCTCTTCCATATTGCTTGGAAATGTCTATTCAGACTTCTGCAGCATAGTGTGCTGACCCATCTTTTCCATTTCACTCTGTTAATTTTCCGCATGATAACAGGGATGGAGGAATTTTTTGAAGGGTTGGGGAAGCCCAGTAGAAAAGATGGAGTTAACCATGATAATCTTGTCCATTTCTGAGAAACAGAGAAACTTGAATGACTTACTGTTCAGATGGAATGCCACCTGAAGTGGGCTTGCTCAGTTAATGCAGAGCAGATGAATCTGTGGCGGTGGGTGTTTTCCAAGAACCATGAACAAGTATTGAGTGAAAGAGGTCATGTGGGCATGACCTATAGCTTTTCCACAAATCTTCTGGACTCTTCCCCTGAGCAAAATAGTTTCTTTTTCTCCTGGGATGTCTGATCCTACAGCCCACAGTCGTTCACAAATCTCCTCTTACTCTGCTGTATGCATGGCCCTTCCTCAATCTGTCCTCTTTAGGAACTTATAATGTGCAGTCTCAGTTTCAAACCAGTGAAGTAGCTTAAGTATAGAGGGTCTTAGAGGAAGAAATGACACCTGCATTGCTAAACCCCATGCTAGGGACACACCTGGAGCACTGGCAGTTAGTCTGTTGTCCAGGCCAGTCTTCTGCTTCCATGCCTCTACTTGACTTCCCCGATGTAAGGTCAGGGATGAATTTAGACTAAGGGAGTGGATAGGAGAAAATGCAGCGAAGGCATGTTTCGGCCTGCTCTTGTCTGTCTGCTATGATGCATGTTCTTCCT
Source organism: Coracopsis vasa (assembly GCA_026283785.1). Taxonomy (NCBI): domain Eukaryota; kingdom Metazoa; phylum Chordata; class Aves; order Psittaciformes; family Psittacidae; genus Coracopsis; species Coracopsis vasa. The sequence continues at coordinate 45,873 of JANHGB010052722.1, read as the reverse complement.
TGGCTTTGTAGCCTAGCAACCCAAAGTTATGGCAAAAGTGTTCAATTAGGTATTTTTTGTCTAGGTTGATCAAAAATGGTCAGTAAAGAGTAAGAAAGCAGTTCCAAATGAAAGCATCTGGGGCATACAGAGCAGTGGCAAGGAGGAGTGATTTTTGTATGTAGAATAGTTTTATACCAGGGATTCACCTTTCCATGGTATGTATATTTTGGGAAGCTCAGCGGTAGATTGGTAGACCAAGAGGTCTTGATTTCCAGCTTCTTTGCAGTGCTTTCACAGAATCTAAAAGGAATCTAAAGGATTACTGTGAACATGGGATAGGACGCAAACAGTGAGCTGTGATGACACAGAATCTGCAGACAAATCCAAATGGTCTCATTTCACAGGGTCACACTCCAGAGACTTTTGAATGACCAAGGCAGTGGGACCCCAGCAACTGTAACTGGAGGAGGTTCTCCATCCTAGTTGAGCTGCCTCAGCAGCAACTCATAGGCGTGTTCCTCTGCCCATGGAGGAGGAGCGGACACTTCACAGCTACACTTTTTCACTGTGAGCCAAGCAGATGGAAATGTTTCTGTCTTTGCAGCATGATATGGCCTGCCTTCCACATTTCTGTCCAGTTAATGCAGTTCAGCTGCCACATGACAGCTTGTTACAGCAGTCAACTGTGATAATTGGAGCTGAGCCGGAGAAACCTTGAGATGTGCAGGTCACGGTGGTGGGAATGAGCAGTGTGCACACCAGTAATTTTGTGCTATACGTGATTTCTCTTCCACTCCTCCCATACCCTTTTTTTTCAGGGAAGGAGGAGTGACTTTGGCATTTTCTGGCCTCCGGAGTGGTTGCAGGGTCTCTGTAGAGGGATAAAGGAGAGCTGGTCAGATGCTGGCTCTGGGGTTCTCCCTGGAGTTCTGGTCTGGTGGGAGCATAGCAGGGATCAGTAACCACCAAGTGCAGTGATGCCTCATCATGAGGCACCATGTATATACGTCAGAGGATGACCTTGATGTGACCTTCAGAAATGTCTCAATAAATCTCATGCCTTTCAGATCACAGCCTTTGCTGTCCATAGCCTGAGCATTTGGCCATTTCACCTCTGGCATCTGTTTCCTCCCCTGAGTTTTGGCTGTGCTCATGAAAATTTCTTCCCATGTGTTGGGTAAGGTCAAACTTTTAATGTGTGTCAAAGCATCTTAAACACAGTGGCTGGATGCTCAGAGGTGCTTTTAAAATTGGGCATAGCTTAATGTAGGAGTATCATACATCTTCTCTTGGGACTGCTGTCCGCTCCACTGCTTGTCTGTGAGTTAAGTACAGAGCTATACAAATTTATAGGCTTTATCCTTCCTTTTCATATGTCTTCCTTTCAAGAGCGAAGGACTGCCTCTGAGCAGCTGTCGTTAGTCATAGCACTCAGACAGAAGTATACAGACCTTTCTGATAGGACACAAGATTGTGGTGTTCTAAAATGTTTCTGCCAGGTCAAGATTACATTGTGACCAGTGATAAAAAAAGAGCTACTTGTTTGACTTTACACAGATGCCTGATGGTTATGTCTAATGTTTAATTATCAAAGCCATGAATGGCAAAGTCTAAGCCAAGCACAGTGAGCTAGTGGGTATCTGTATACAAACAGAAACCTGCTGAGAAGAGGTCCAAAGAAGAGAGATATGTAATCTGCTAAGACCTATCTCAGTGAGCTGGGCTGCACAATCCCACTGCTTGGTTTGTCCCTGTCCATATCCACGTCCATATCCATGTCCATGCCCTGCAAAGCCAAGCACCCAAGGTCAACTCAGTCCTGCTTTTGAGGAAGACAGCAAGGAGATAACTGCGCATGAATGATTTTTCTGTTCATGTGGACACACCTCAGTTGCAGAATCACAGTTCAAGCACAATTTAAAAGCCAAAATCTCGACACGGTGTCCCTTTTGGATTCTCTTGGCGTCAGTGATCAGTGACTCAGCTTTCAGGCAAGGCTGTGACACTGACAGTCTGATGGTAGCTGGTTTTTCCCAGATGCCTAGAGATAGTTATCCCTTGCCTCCCAGCAGATCTCAAAGATCTGTTGTTGACAGAGAAATCTAACACCTACTGGTAACTTTGCTGTGACTGGCACAATATATAGTTTATTCTGAGCACACAGAAACAATGAATAACCTGTATATAATGGAGAGGAAAAGCTGTACTGGTTGCAAGGCTTTTCTACAAATGATATTAGAGAGCATTCCCTGCACCAATTCAAGTTTGTAGCTCAGAAGGTGCTTGGGGAAGTTTATATACTACAATACAAATCAGGTAAAGGAAAAATCAGAATATTTCACCTTTAATTAGCACATAATATTTTGCATCTTAATGCAATATTCTTATAAATATAGTGTGTTGCAGGGAACTTTGGGTATATTTTGTTTTCTGATCTGCTAAAAATGCCGCTTCTGAACCTCTGCAATGTTCTGTGAGCTGGGAATCATGGACTTTAACCAGTTTCATTGATTGATTCAGATGAAGAGTTTGGACTCGTTTCAGGACAGATTTAAATTTATGATTAAGGCCTGATGATAGAAAATACATCTCTAGCTCTCAAGGGGAGGTGAAATACAAACCTTGGAATATGTCTGCCTGTTTCAGAGTGGCTCTAATTCTTCAGATGTTAAGAGAAGTAAGTACTTCCCTGAGTATTGCTATTTGTATCTGGTAGTTAGCATGAGGTTAAAATTAACGTATTTGACTGTAGTGAAAGGTGGGCGTGTGATAGGGGATCTCCATTGGGAATAAAACCTGGAGGTGGGTATTGATTTTACTGGTATTTCCCGTAGCTTCTGAGCGTGCACTGCTAATTGGGACACAATAGCAATATTGACTGAAAATGGGATTTATTTTTCATCTTTTCATTGGGAGGCTGCTGTGTTCATGTCATTTCAGAGCAACATGGAAAATAAGTGACACACAATGATTCAACATTCAAAAGGCTTGATTTCCTCCCACAGAAAGACCGTCTGGTGGTTTTGTCACTTTTAATCTCATTTTGATTGCTATTTTCTTTTGGTTTATTCCCCTACAGTAATATTTTTTTTCTAATTCTCTTGGCATTTACCTAACTTGGGTGATTTTGCCCACTGTTTTTTCCAGGTAAGTACCACAGATAACATCTCTTCTCCCTCCAGCTCTGAGAACAGCTCAGTGGTGACACAGGAACTGTAGCAGTGAGAGGTCATTCTGGTGTTTTGGTTTCACAGCATTTCATTTTTGTGTGAGGAATACAAACATGTACGGAAAAAAACTAATGCTACATTAAGACATGTTGGTTTGGATGGCAATAATCTTCTGCCTCCACCACAGGTTTGTCTGCAGATGCTACTCTGGCTGTGGTGGGGATACGTGGTGATGTCAAGGTTCATTAAATTAGCGCTATGAAGGTTTGTAATTTTGATAGTGATGATAGGTTTTACAAGTGGTCTGAGTGTGGGAGGCTCCATCCGAGCATTGTTTGTGAAAGTTAGGCATACTAAGATCCTTGTGCTTCTGAAATAGGTGTTTCTTCATTCAAAAGGACTCTTTTTTCCTGCATATTCAGGGCTCAGGAGACATAAAGCATTATGCCACATTACACAGCAGTGAATATTTTGTGGGGAAAAAGCCATGCCAGTGGGGTTGCTTTTTGGTGGAAAACTCTTTGCTTTAGTAGAAACCTCATTTTAGGGTTTATCTTCCTTTCAGCTTCAGGAAGCTCTTCCTTTCCAGAAAGCTTCTTCCTTTCAGGACCTGTTGACTCACAGGCTTAAAAGGGCATTTAGAGCCCTTTGGTATCACTTGCTCAGAAAACCCATTTCCTGACTGGTGCCATGTGATTTTATGTGGAATTGGTGATCTCTTCCAAAGGTCTCAGTTGGTGTTGGAGTTTGCTTCATGTCGCGATTTCCCATAGGAGTCTTCTGTAACATGGCACTGATTAGGTCCACCCGGGTGCCATCAGTCCTCCAGTTCTTTCCTGCAATTCTCTAACATCACTGTAAAAGATGTGCAAGCTTTCTCACAGTTCCTATGGAAATAATCTGTAACTCAGTTCAAGTACAAACTACTGAGATGTGACCTCAGGAGTCCTCCAGAGCTGGGGTAACTTGAGAAGCACAGAAAGGACGCAAATAATCAGTATTATTTGCAAAAGCCATGTCTTAGAGACATCTTCCAAGGCATCAAATTAAGCTTGCGTTAAGAACTTGGCATTAGACTATCCAGATTGTCAGGTAAAGTAGGAATCTCTGTAAAGACTGTCCCCTTACAAACTTAATCCTAAAGAATACTTTAACAGGGAAACAGCTCTTAGTGTTGCTAAATCATCTGGGTATATGTAGATACTGTTGGAGCGGCACATTTCATATAAATGAGCAAAATGTATTTTCTTTTTAATTGCTTCTTATCTTTTGAATAGAAGGTGCAATGAGATTGCAACATTTCAGGGAAAAACAAATGCAGGTTTCCAAGGTCTGATACCACCCACAGCCTGGCTGGTATAAATCCTTTGCTTTGCTTGTTGTTTCTTGGGATCCACAGTTGTGTAAGACTGAAATCCAGCTTCTCACAATCCCAGAGACCCTGTTTTCACTGTGACACATTTAAAAGCAACATAGCACCTATACTCACTCAGTGAGTGCTGTTGGCAGAAGCAGGCATCGTACAGAAAGGTTTTTCTGCTCTCTTTTAGAAATATAGATGGTTCCTTACAGAGGCAGGGGGGAGTTATTGCACACATCCTAATGAAATACTGATAGCATCAACAAAACAAGGTCTGTATCTGGGCAACGAGCAAGGAGCAGGGTAGGAGAGCTTACAGAAAAGCCAGTGGAGATTAATAGTCAGGATTTCTGAAGGTTATTTTGTTGGCTAATGTACCATTGAAACATGAACAGCAATGCTTACTTGCTTGGGTTAAGTGCAAGAGCCTCTCCAAAGAATGGAAGTTACTTCCTAAAGCTGCCTTTGCTCTTTTGTCTCAAATGCCTGCACTGGAGCTACTGGAGCTGCGGGAGCTTTGCTGCTGTCACTGAAACAGCAGGCCTATGTATACCCTTAGCTGAAAGCGAAGGCTTTATTGCTTCAAGCAGGGAGCCATAAAATGAGTGGGATTTAATAAAAGCCATAGTAGCAATTGTCCTTCTGAAATGAGCACTGATCTATACAGTTTATTTGTACAGTTATTGCAGCGGGATATTATGTGCTGACTCTGCTGCCTGGTGCTCTCAGACATGGTAATTGCACGTGTAAACTGCATCAGAAATTGCATGTGCAGTTATGTCTAATGTTCCAGAGAAACAGCTCTTAGTCCTTTCAGGGAAAGGATCTGAGTAGTGCCATTTTGGGGGGCTGAAGTAGAGATGGCTTGATCACAGTGACAGGACCAGTAGAAGCAGTGAATCTACAGGTTTTGTCCATGCTGAGAGCCCCAGTTCTCTCAGCACTGCAGGCTGGCAGCAACGGACAGTGAAACAGTCCAAATCTCCAGGCAAGGCAAGAAAGGAGATGATATTGTCATCATACAGATGGGATGCTGAAACATGTGCGTGCCCATCTTAAAGCCCCTTTGTCTAGAAAAGCTGCTGAAGAAGGGACGGAGATTGACTAGTATATCATATGCTTAATTGATTTGTTGGTGTAATGAATTGATCTCACTGCAATAACACCAGGAATACACAACAGAACTGGGAAATGACCTCAGGTTTTTCTGAATCCTGGTTTGTGAGATCATGTTTATGGCCAGGCTATTGACCCTTACCTCCAATAAATGGCTGTAAAAAAATACCAGGCTTCTCCATCATTCAAAGTGGCAGTGATCACAAGCAGCAAAGCACCATGAATCGAGCAGAATGGTTAGCAGCACATAATTTCTATCAAAGGGGTGATTTCCATATATATAGCTATATTTCCATATAGATATGGCAATGTGCTTTCTACTTGTAGGTCTTGTTTGTCTAGCAGCAATGAAGAGGAAATTATGTTGGAATGAAGTTTAAATGGAGAAAAGAACCAAAGAACTGATCCTACTAAGTGCTGAAGTGGCTTTAGCACGTGCTTAACAGTGCTGAATTATTCATTGAGCTGGCTGGGCAAACTGACATGGCAAAGGCAAATAAATAAGGGTGCTGGAGAAAAAATGCCAAATGATGTGTTAGCAGAATGCCCCAGTGTCACAGGTCTCACAGAGGATTGGTGCCAGTTGCTGCCAGGTGCAAGCCTTTTGTAAAGAAGAGAGTGAATGCTTTGGCCATACACACAGGTATGACTTTGGTGGTGCCTGTGGAACCACATTAGCTCAGTTTGTGATGGGAGATCTTCCCTTTGAGGGGAGGTACTGGAAAGAGCAGGTAATGGCTGGCAGGCAGCTACTTAGGGCCAGAGATGTTGATGGGGAAAACTGTGATACAGCAGGTAGAGCCATTAAGTCTGAAAGATTAACCCTTGTCAATCACAACTGTCTGGAGAACATGCCATCTCCTCTTAGCCCTTTTAAAGGTGTCTTGCTTTCTTCTGTTCCTGCACCCTCAGTTAAAAATCAGTCACAAGTTTTGCAGTATTTTCCCCCAGTGCTCCTTTTCAAGGTGAGAGCCCCTTTCAGTGACCAATCTGGGCAGCTGTATGCAGGTATCCCTTCCTCTTCCCCCAACTTCAAATCTCATTGAAACAGGGAAACAGTGTCTCATCAAACTGTTCTGTGTTACACCACTGTGCTTCGTAGGAAGGGAGGGAAATTAAGCCCCATCTTTAGCATGGTTAGGATCTGGCCCTCAGGAACAGGCTGAGTAAAGGCGTTTCCTTTGCAGTATTCACTGCACTATAACCTGCAGCAGTAGCTAAGATGCATATCTGGGATGAGCAGTAGCCATCCAACACATGCTTTATACTACATGGGGGCACTGGAAAGATCAATGTGATAATCATGGACTCACAGGCCTGGCTATGCTGCAGTTTGAATCCTGCCTGAGGAGCAGAATCATTTCCTGGCACCTCTCTGTCTGCTAAGACTAGAAATGTTGCCTCAAACACCATGTAAATGGCTCTGCTACATATAGCTGAGCTCTCCTGGGTATTCTGAAAGAAAATATTTAGAGCACTTGGCTTCAGCTCCTGTTGTTGCTCTGATTTGGAGATGCTGGCAGCTGAGATTGATGGGATGTATTCAGATGCAAGCTTTGCTTTTGCCCTGTGGGCAAGGGTGGAGTTCAGATCTGCAGTTTCTGTTCATGGATTTGAGTCAGGCATAGATACGTATCATACTTATATGCATATTACTATACCTAAGCCTAGCCATCTCCTCTAGCCTGCTCTGTGTTTGCTCAGTAGAGAGTTCTCAATGCTGCTAAATGGAGGTTTTGCAGAGAAAGCAAGGAGACGATCATGCAGCATCAACACATACAGCAGGAATTGTCTGGGCTTTTGCAAAGCCAACATCAGAATGTCCAGCTGTGCCCAGCTGCATCCAAATACCATGTTCTTGGTTTCTTTGGGCTCCTGCAGACTCCAATGCCACTTCCTGCTTCCAGAGCTGAAAGCAAGGCAAACCTTCTGCCATCCCCACCAGAGCTGAGCTCCACTGACACCTGAGGGTAAACCATACTGTGTAAGGGTAAACCCTTGTGTAAGACATTTGACACTGTCTCTAAATTGGAGAGACATGAATTTGGCAGATGGACCACTTTGTGGATAAGGAATTGGCTGGATTGTCACACTCGAAGAGTTGTAGTCAACAACTCAATGTCCAAGTGGAAATCAGAGACAAGTGGCATTCCTCAGGGGGCGGTATTGGGACTGGTGCTGTTTAACAGCTTTGTCAGCAACGTGGACAGTAGGATCAAGTGCACCCTCAGCAAGTTTGCCAAGGACACCAAGCTGCGTAGTGCTGATGACACACTGGAGGAAGGGATGCCATCCAGAGGGACCTGGGCAGGCTGGAGAGGTGGGACAGTGCAAACCTCATGAAGTTCAACAAAGCCAAGTGCAAGGTCCTGCACCTGGGTTGGGGCAATCCCAAGCACAAATACAGGCTGGGCAGAGACTGGATTGAGAGCAGCCCTGAGGAGAAAGTCTTGGGTGTGTTGGTTGACAAAAAGCTCAATATGACCCGACAGAAATGCAGCCCAGAAGGCCAATCGTGTGCTGGGCTGCATCAAAAGGAGCATCAAAAGGTCAACGGAGGTGATTCTCCCCCTCTACTCCATTGTGTTGAGGCCTCACCTGCAGTCCTGCATTCAGCCCTGGGGCCCCCAACACAAAAGGGATGTGGACCTGTTTGGAGCAAGTCCAGAGGAGGCCACAAAGATGATCAGGGAGCTGGAGCACCTCTGCTCTGGAGACAGGCTGAGAGAGTTGGGGTTGTTCAGCCTGGAGAAGAGAAGGCTCTGCAGAGACCTTACAGCAGCCCCCAGTGTCCGAAGGAGGCTTACAAGAAATCTGGAAATGCTCAAGGCCAGGTTGGATGGGGCTTTGAGCAACCTGGTCTAGTGGAAGGTGTCCCTGCCTGTGGCAGGGGGGTTGGAACTGATAATCTTCAATGTCCCTTCCAACCCAAACTATTCTATGACCAGTCTCTAAAGATGTCCCTGCTGGGCCATGCTGTGGTGAGCCCTAAGGTCCTTGTCCCCATCATTCAGGACAGAAGCTTCTCAGAAGGACCCACAGCCCCCATCCAGCTTGTGCTCAGGTTTCCTTGGCATCTTGCACCTAGATCACATGAGGTGTGACCAAGTTTGTGGCCAAGTTATCTCATCCCTATCAACACTCGCCCAGGAAAATGATGTACAAACAAGGAAGCATTCACAACGCATGTGCATTCTAAACCACCAAGATTTGTGTTTTCTCAGGATTGACGTCAGTATTTTCCTCAGTGACAGACACTAAGAAATGGGGAGTGCCCGTCTGTTAGCCTATCTTGGGTAATCCCCACTGAAAGAAAAAGAGATCTGAAAAGTCAAATCACTAAAGAAGGTTCTGCCACACCTTGAGTTTGTGCAGTTTTTTAAAACAAGATGTAACCGCAGGGGTTTGACTCTTTCCAGAAAGGTGAGAACGTAACATGCTTTTGGCTGACACCTCTGCAGGATTTTACTTTTGCTGACCAAAGTCATGAGGCACCCCCTGTGCATCCTTTTAGCATATTTCAAACCAAAGTAGGAAGAGAGGGGATGTAAATTTTTCCTGGAGATGTATATCAGAGAGCACCCAGGGATCCACATTTGGATAATCTGCATTGCAAGAGAAATCAGGGGAATAGCAGATGACTTTGAAAGGCTGTAGTGCTAGATGTGTTTCTTAACGTGCACAAATTGCTCCCTCATTTCATAACGAAAAAGAAAGCTCTGCACTGATTATTGGTTTTAGATCTTATTTTAGTTGTAGTGCCTGGAGTCCCAGTCAAGATCAGGCTCTTTTGTTAGTGAGGATAACAGCACGCAGTACGGTCCTGTCCTTAGAGAGTTTTTGGGCTGAATTTCAGTCTAAGAAGGATTGTTTAATGCATGAAACTAGGACATTCACCAGTTTGTGTTGGCTGAGGGTCAGCTCTGCTTTACCTGGTGCCCATTCCTTTTTTCAGCCCCCAGTCCCCTTGCCAAGGGTGAAGGGTTTGGGTGGAAAGGTGAGGGAGGGGGAAAACAAGTGAGGAGACTGGGGTCTGCTCTGCTCTTTACCCAAACCTCTTCCTCTACTGGATCCATTTGAGAAGTGAGAATTGGTAAACTCTTGTGCCACTGAGCCACTAGACACCTAGCAATATCAGGCAGCCCCATGTACCTCAACTGTGCTTGTCCCATCACAAAGAAGAAAGATGAGGAAATGTGTCTAATATTTGCTCTATAAAGCAGACATACAGAAATATGAAATACTGAAATATGAGTGTCTCCTCTTCAGAAACTGCTTTGGCCATTTACTTGCAGGTAATGTAAACAAGGAGTGTTAACACCAATCTGTACCCTTGCACAGGTTTGGTAAGATGAGGCTGCCTTTACACCCCAAGTGTTGCATCAGTCTGATTTGAAGCTGCTCCCATTTCTGTTGTATTTGAACTCAGCTTTAAATACAGCTCATAAAAAGAATGCAGTGAGTTTGGTAGATGAACCCCAGCCAGTCCATGTGAGTGCACTATGTGAGGCCATGTACTACGAATGATGCTACTGCTGTACATTAGAGTAACGGAACTACGTAAGGTCTGGAGGACCAAATGGTCTCCTTTAATTATTCATCATTAGCGGTAGCTATTCTCATTTAAGAGCTGCCCTTCTTAGCCTGAAATACTAAGTGCTAGCCTGTTTCTTTTCTTGATTGTTACTACCCAGTGCCCTGTTGTATTTGCATTTGAAGTGTGCCACAGCAAAGCTCTTCTCCATCAAGCTGTCTTCAGCCCATTCCTGTCCCCCAGTAACCCACGCTTCCTGGACCAATTCTCAGGGCTGTTGCTTGCTGTAATTCATACCAAGCCAGTCAGTGCTTTGCTCCTTGTGTTGGTCCTAAATGTGTGCTGGGTTTTCCTTGCTGCGCTCTATCAATATCCCCCCAAGCCTGACTCAGATGCTGCGTACAATGCTTTCAAGGGAAGAATTCCCACTGGCAGTGCCAGCGTGCCTTACTATCATCTCCATTTCTCCCAGAGAGGCACAGGCCTTGTTTACTCTTCTTTTAATAACACAGATGGTTTTAATAGTTCTCTGCTTTCGCCCCCAGTTCTTTCTCCTTGTCTGTAGTCTGTTTAATGCTTCCTTTTAAGTGATGGCTTTGTCACTTAATCTCATTAAAACTTCTCTTCATTGAACTCCATGAGCTGCTTATCAGACCGTAAGCCTAATCTCCCATTTGTAATTAATTTGCTCTGTGCCTCCTACAATTTGGCATTATTAGATAATGGCATCACTCTCAAGGTCACTGATATACAGCACAAGGTAAACACCCATACCTCCAGTGCTAGCTGCCCTGCTAGCCTCCTTCCTCCTCTCACTGCTTGATTTTATTGTCAGCTTGCTGCCTTTCCCTCAGCTAATTTCTGATGCATTTTGGGTGCTTCCTGTCCAGCATGTGCTGCTATGTGACTCTGCAGATCAATATCCCACACTGTCTAGAGGCAAATGCTTTTCTGATATCCTTCAGACTCATCTGTACTAGTTTTCCACTCACCTTCCAGTTCATTCCTACTTGGTCCAAGAATTTAGGTGCACTGTTCTTGCTGAGTTACATGTTTGTAGAACTTGCAGGGCCTTGTCCTCATGATTTCAGGCTGGGAGTGGGACACAAGTGCATTTTGCCTTCATTGTGCCCAGTAGACGCTCAATGGCTCACTCAGCACAGGTAGAAACAAGCCACAAATGTCAATTATGATTTGATGTCCATATTAAAAAAAAAAAGAAGAAATGCTGGATTATTGGTCCATGGTACCAACCAGTACCACCAGGCAATTCCTGTTGGTGGGCTCGAGAAAGAAACCAAGCACTAACTAGAGATGAAAACCAAACCAGTGCTTCCCTACTCCCTGCAGGTCCTACCAGGATACTGGTCCTTGGCACCATAGCTGACTTTGCCTCCATCCAGTACATAAAGGCGTTTGCAGGGCCCTCTCCTGTCTGGATTTGCTGGCTTGAACCCCCCTTTCAGCAATGGGTTTCAGAGGCTAGAATAAGCAAGAGTGATACCGATGATCACATTGCCATTTGCTCACTGGGCTTTGCTGGTTTAGAGTTGACTGGGACCTTTGCAGGCTCTGGAAATAGGGTCAGTCTTGGTCCAAGCTAAATCTCTTCATTTTCTCTAATAGATTTATTTTCATCTCACATGTTTTGTGTTTGGATGTAGTATTTAACAAACTCAAATTGGTTTGACCCATCTTTCAGTTTTTGCTATTCTCCCCCTGAAAGCTATTAACTAAACTTAAGTAATAGATGCACGCAGAGCTGTCGAGCTGTCATTTGATCACAGGCACTGGTATTCAATACGGTATTGATCACAGGATTCAAAAATTCAGCATTCAGGCAGCTGTAGAGAACAACTCCAAATCCATTAAACAGAGCTGTGGGGAGGAAATCTCACAAGCACTAGGAACTCAGGATTTTTAACTCTCTAGAGTCTGCAACTGTATTTTCTAATTGGCAGGTTTTGTAAGTGTGCCTAATTTTTCTTGCCTGATAGTCAAGAAAGACAGAAAAAAATCTCCTGGTGAGAAATTCTGCTGCCTTTCGGGAGAAGGCAGGCTGCCGTAAAACAGCTCTGTATTTTTCTGAGAGGGATAAATGCAGGAAGGACATTTTGCATTTGCTCATGTAATGGCTGCATGCGTATCAGCCTTGTTACCTTGCTGGGAGCTGGCGCAAAGCAACTGGCTAGATCGAGCTCAGTCACTCAAGAGCAGTTGTGTACAGCAGCTACTTTCAAGATGTTGAGTGCAACAGTTTGGGTAAGAGGCAGCTCCTACCTGAGGATATATGGTAATTACTCCCAGTGAAACGTGCCTGGCTCAGCAGCAAGAAGATGTATTTGCAACGTGCTTGCAAGCTGCTGGGACCTGCACGTTGTTTCAATGTGATGATACCTCAAGATGCTAGTTTAGGGCCAGGAAAACTCTGTGGTTTATATTTAAACACAAGTTTCTGCTCAAAGGACCTGTTGATAAGAGCAACTGACTGACAGACAGACTGAATTCAGGAGACTTGGCCCTGAGATCAGAATCCAGATTGGATCAACATTTTGGATTGGATCAAACCTTCCATTTTCCTAAACAACCTGTACTCCCTAAACCATCTTTGCAATACACTTCTCCAAACCATGCTGAAAACATCTTTTTAATCCATTTATATAACTCCCTTTGTGTGTTGTGCTGTCGTTCTCTGTGCTTACACAATCACTACACCAATGTGATCAACAAAGAACAAAAATCATTTTATTCAGCGCATACTCTGTTTCCTCTGAGAATGAGCCCAAGTTCGGTTTCCTTCAGCTGTGATGTCCTTGAGCCCCAGTCCCTAAAAACAGCATCACAGCACCAAGCATCAGCTATCTACTATCAAAGGGGATTTTTTAAATTTCAGTTGTATTTTTAATGATCCATTTGTCTCTTCAGACACAGGAGCAGGCAGTGAGATAGCTGAGATTTGCAGCCGCAGGCTGCCTGCTCCCTCCTCTGCTTCCATGGAAACACATGTTGGATAAGGCAAAACAAGGCATAGACTTTTTTTTGCTTTCCTTTGCAGGGAGTGCTTTCCTCCTGTTTGTACAAAACTCCAGGTGAGGAGGAAATGCCTTCAGGGAGAGGCAACTTTTTGAGGTGCATGACTGGTGTTGTTGTGGGAGTTGAAAGCATCCTCCTGTGAATATGCCCCTTTGCTGCTCAGAGGTGAAATGCATGAAGCAGGGCAGGAACAGTGGGTTTTGGAGCTGGTGTCATTATGGCTGTGGCATTTGGGATGAGGAGAGTTCAGGTTTAGTGTAATCCCTTTTATCTTCATCTCCTCCATGGAGATGTGAAGATCATACCCTCTTCTGCGCTTCTGGACCCCAAAGATACCCAGTTTGCTCATGTAGTAGCCACATGTGTCTGCTGGGCAGACTCTCTCCTCCCTGGGTCATAGTAAAAAACAGATTTGCAATTTGGATGCAAAAAGAGAGAGGGCTGGGGAAAGGGCAGTGGCTCACACAGACCTGCATGGCATAGGCAGGGCTCAGTACATCTTTTTGGTGGCTTGCATGTTATGGGGAATTGATTCACAAAGAAAGAACCAGTAGGAGAAAATGGACCTTAAACGACAGCCACCAGCTCTTCCTGTGTCCCTCATGCAGCAGTCTCTTGCTAAGGGGCTCTCACCCAACGAGGACATCATCTCACTCTGCTACCGGAGGCTCAGCTGGAAACCCACTGAAACAGGCATGACTCCATAGGGTCTGATCCTACTGTGGGAGCCAGGTCCTGCTGTGGTGATCTGGTTTGCAGGATCACCCCTGGCAGCTGCACACCTGGTACCTTCTACTTGAGCCCTATTTGTTGGTGAGAGGGGAAAAAAGCCTCTTAGATGTGGTGCCTGTAATGAGACACTGAGGTGAACTGAGTTGCTGGGTGCTACTTACGCAGGATATCTTTCTTGCATGGAAGTGTATTTTATCGTCCATCACATCCATGGAAAGCATTCAGATTTTGAAAGCTGCTTCTGTCTGTGGCAGCCTAAGCACAAAGCAGGGCAGAAACTTTCTTTTCTAAAATAAACAACAAGCCAAGCCCTTTCAGCTGCAGGAAGCCTCCCAGTTTGGTGGCTGGGAAGCCCATCCATCCTTGGCCTCTTAACAAAGCCCCATCTCAGGCGTTGAGAGGTAAAAATAAATGTCACTCAGCACTGTCTGATGACTCCACAAGATTCAGACTAATCAGAGCTCCTCATTAATTATTTAGCTTCAGGGAAATGTGCTGAAGGGTTCTGACACTTCAGATGTGCAAAGTAATTGCCACATTTATTTCTCAGCTAAAGGGGAGGCCAAAATAAATTGTACTGGGCTGACTGGGTACACGTGGGTGGCCAAGGGAGAGGTGGGGTCAGGACCTTCCTGGCTTTGCATGAGGTTTCATCTGTACCCTGGAGCCCACAGAGTTTCACCATGTCTCGAAGGGCTCAGGGTTGTCCCCCTGTGTGCCAGCATGAGCTGGATAGGTCACAACACTCAGCCATGCCCACCTCCATCATCCCCTCTGTGCATCCCTGTAAGCAGCCTGTCTCCATGCATCACGCCTCCCTTTGCTTTCTGCCCACTCCAGGGTTGCTCTGGTCCCTGGAGCCAGCACAGGGGCTGCTGGTTAATTTGCTCTGAGCTGGCAGGGCAGGATTGGACCCTGTGTCCGAGCAGTGCGGAGCTGCATCCTGCACAGGCAGGACTGTGCTCCTCCCTGGTTGCTGAAGCACGTGGTAACAAGCAGCAGCTCTCCCTGCTCCAAAATAAGTAGGTCTTGACTGCAGGTTTGCAACCTGAGGAAAACAAACAAATGCAGAGCAGAGGGCTATATTTATCTGAATCTTAGAAGCTGTGGTTCACAGGAGGCTTTGATCATTTCAAATGTCAGGCAACATGGGAGGGCAGGGGAGGATTAAAATAAAGTACAGTTAAAAAGAAAGTATGTTGGAAAAGGTAAGAGCTGCTACTTCAAAAATGAATTATCAATCCCTTCTCTTCTGGTCCCCAGTACTACACAGTTGGGGTCAGTGGTCCTATCGTGTCCCTTCCTAACATCTGGTACACCCCCAGCCTACTCACTGGTGTGGTGGTGTAAGAGGCAGGGAAGGCCTTGACTCTGTGTAAGCACTGATCAGCAGTAACTTAAACATCCCTGGTTATCAACACTGTTCTCCGCACAGATCCAAACCATAGCCCCATACTAGCTACCATGAAGAAAATTAACTCTATCCCAGCCAAAACCAGCATAACATCCTAATCTAGGGGGCTGATGTCTCTCAGCTTCAAATAGACAGAGGCTTCCAAAGCCCTGACCTGTAGGTGCTGAGGACCAGCAGGATTCAGCCTAGCATTCAGCAAGAGCACATCTACCATACCTGTAAAAGACAAGGTTCATCCAAAACAAAACATGGAGTTTGGGTTTGGGTTTTTTTGCATATACAAAGATTGTGGTTTTCTTGAATTTATGATAATTTAAAATTAATGTAATGCCGTTATGTTTTATCTCTGATTTGTTTGAAATAAATCAACTGTAAGTATCTGGCATATGATAACATTTTAGAAGGGACACAGGGATATCGTGATTTTGGTCCCTGGATGTTTTTATTATGAATGCGGTATTTGATGTTAGAATTGTAGAATCATAGAATAGTTAGGGTTGGAAAGGACCTTAAGATCATCAAGTTCCAACCTCCCTGTCATGGGCAGGGACACCTCACACTAAACCATGTCACCCAAGGCTTGATCCAGCCTGGCTTTGAACACCGCCAAGGATGGAGCATTGATGTTATATAAAGGGGTATTTTGTGGTACTTGTCTTAAGGAGTTTCAGCAAAGACACATGTACTTAAATGTTTGCAAGGAGTGAAACACTTATGGAAAGCAGTTCAGAAGTCCCAGCACACCTTCTGCAATGATCACCCAAATCTATTTTACTGCTGTCTTTGGAATTCCCCATTTTCTGCAAAAGCCAAACCTGTTGCAAGGGAATTCACTATTCATGCACAAAACTTAGTATGCTATCCTTCTGCCTCACATTGTTTGTGTGCAGTGCTCTGGGGTAACACCTACTTCTGTATCTGCAAATCTACACTTTTGCTCTGAAATCACTGCTACTTCTGCCATATCCACATGCTATGCATTACTGAAGCAGTGGTTAAATATACTGTGATAGAAGGAAAACGTTTCTCCTTGTTCCATTTTGTCCAGTGAACCTTCATGCTGCTTAATGATAAAGGTGGCAAAATAACTCCATTTTGCGTATATATTCACGCTATACCTCCTAGTATAAATTCATGCTCATCCCAGAGTAGAGAGCTATCATTCCTTTGCATGAGCAGTCAGGAAAATGTGGCTTATGGTGTTTAATGATACCGTCAGGGAAATCTGAATTCCTTAGGCCTTTTAGTTTTGTTTGTAAATGTGAGATAGTTTTGCTAATCTATCGTTAATCCTTTGGCTTGAGAATGGGAAATGAAATTGTCTTTGATATTCGACGTCAGCATCCAAATTAGGACTTTCTCATTGTGTGCAGAGAGGGGGAGTGAGGATACATGATACTCTAATACTCAGAGATGGAATCTATTTTTCAGAGAGAAACCCATTTCCGCAAATTTGGTGGGTTTATCTGGGTTCTGCGTTTTTTTCTTGTCTTTTTCATCATTTTGCATCTGTACACATAAGATATCTAGTTTTAGGGATGACTGATGTTAAGTTCCTAATGAGCTGGCTCCAGGGTGTGGATTTTCACTGCATGTTTTGCTGATTTGATGCTGGAAGCTTTCTT
The DNA here is from genome assembly GCA_026283785.1 of Coracopsis vasa. NCBI lineage: Eukaryota > Metazoa > Chordata > Aves > Psittaciformes > Psittacidae > Coracopsis > Coracopsis vasa. The sequence continues at coordinate 28,907 of JANHGB010052722.1, read as the reverse complement.
TACCTTGCTTATGGTATCTTCCATGAGATATATACATATGATCCATCCTTTTCTCTTCCCACTGCCCCATGTGAGGTGATGTGCCAGGGCAGGGCCACCCCCTCCAGTACTCAAACCATCACTGTGTTTCTGTCTAGTGTTTCTTCCAACTGATGTGCTAAAATGCCCCACAAAGCCATTCTTCCCACTCATTTCCCCAGCAAATACAACTCTGACCACTTTTCAGGCAACACTTCTGGCACATCATTTCCTGATCTAATTCCTCTAATTACCCTAGAGGTCCATAATAACATTTAAAAATCAGAGTGCTGCTTCACTGTCCAAAGTGTTTCTCTAGCCAGTACTCATATTGGCTCTTACCAGAGCCCTGCTCATACTCCTGCTTTGCTTTCCCCCTCCCACAGCCTTGCACTGACATTCCTGTCTTACACACTAGCGTTTTATGTCCTTCACTTCTCCTTTTGTTCATTTTGTTGTTGGCTTTTTTCTTCCCTTTGGACAGCACTAACATGCTCCTCATGCATAAGCCCTTCATGCCATGCAGCACTGTTAGCATTACTGCAATAAGGAGCCAAACTCTGC
>JANHGB010052722.1:11583-28225 GCA_026283785.1 Coracopsis vasa | reverse complement strand
GCCAAACTCTGCCTCCTCCATCACCTTTGCCATCTCTGTGGGGTTGCATTTGCCCAGGACGGGAGCATCTGCTTTTTGACCTGCCCCTGCCTATCTCCTATCCCCCCTTCCTCTATAATCTCGGCCAAGATTTTTCCATATTAGCAGCCAACTTCCCAGATGAAGTATGATCTAGAGCTGTGGCTCTGCAAGCACCACCCCTCCCTGTGCAGAAAGCATTTTGGTACCCAGGTGTCTCGCATCCATAGAGCAGCGGTTGTGGCTATTGCATCCAGCAGTGTGTTAGTGATCTGTTGCTGTTCTCTGGGGAAAGCTGGGGTTGCCATGACAATTCTGTGTCAGATAAGCCGGTGTGTGCATGGCCGCAGCATCCGCACATACCTCCACCACTAATGCATTATCCTCCCAGACTCCCTGTGCAGTGGGGTGGGGACAGTGGCAGAGGATGCAAAGATGTCCATGCTGAGATATTCCAAGCAGCTCTCTAGCACCATGCAGAGGGGTGAGCAGCTCAGGGCCTGCTCACTGACTCCTTTCCCCAGAGAAAATGGCTTTTTGGGAAGGAACAATGGCTGGGGAAGTGGCTTGGTCTGTGGTAAGTCATTCTGCACCTTCTCTCACCCACCTAGCTTGAGTCAGCAGGAGGAATGGTGGGTAAAGAAGCAGAGGTGCCAGCAGAAATGCTACAAAACACAGCTTATTTGCTAACACCCCTGCCTGCTTCTGAGAATCTCAACCTGAATTAAGGGCTTGTGGCACTGCTGCAAATGAAACCTCAGTGTTCTGACCCTTTGCCTGCAGGCTGTTGGTTTAATTTGCAGGCACATTTGCACAATTTATAGTTGTATTTTGGACAGAACATCCTAGCCCCTGAATCAGCACCTGGAGATTCAAAACTTGGGCCTGAACCCAATAGGGCAGGAGTGAGGGGTGGCCGCTGTAAGCTGTAAGCAAGGCTTCAGGCATTTGTGAGGGCACATCTTTCCTGGGTGCTGCACCAGACCTGCCTCAGCCCTAAACCTGGACGTAGGGAGGAGCACAGGGCAGGACTTGGCCAGGCAGGATCTGCCTAGCGTTGCTGTGCAGCAGAGCTGCCTTGGTGTGGCACTTTGCCTGGGCTCGCAGCAGGGCTGCCTGCATGGCTTGCTCTGTGCACCCCTATGCAGTGTGCTTGTGGGCTTGCACTGGTGTGGACCCTGCTCAAGCTCTTATTTCTGCCTCCTATTGCCTCTTCCTCCCAGCAGAGCAGCTCAGAGGGGCTGTGCCTGTCCTGCAGGGAGCCTGCAGCGCAGTAAAATGGGCTGTTCCAGGGCCACCTCCTCTGCTCCCAGCACAGGACCTTGCCCAGGCAGGGATGGGGTCCCTGTTGGCTTGTGGCACTCCCATGAGGCAAAGTCCAGGCCTCGTTTCCCCAGGTCAGGCACTGGCTGCCAGACCTTGCTTTGAGAATCTAATAAAAGTGTGTCTTCTTCATTTCTTCTGGGTGTGCTTGCCAAAGAGGGGGCTCCTCTGTCCCCCAGCATCCTTGCAGAGCACCAGGCAGGATTTCACCATTTCCAAGAGCAATGCAATCCCAATTCATCTATACAATCTTGCTTGCTCTCCTCTGGTTCAAGAATGAGAGCCAGTAACAGCAGCCTGCAAGTTGTATTGTGAAAATGGTGAGGCTCCTTTGCTAGAGCAGCAGATTCTTGGGCTGGTTGCTGCAGAAATAAAGCTTTAAAAGCAGATGATGCCCCAAATTTAAATAGACCAAGCAGACCCAGAGACCTAAGCAAGATGATTCCCAAGGTCACGTAGGAAGCCTATGACAGCCAGGAGGACTAAACTTAGATCTCCTGAGGCCCAGCCACACTGTTGTCTCAGGACTGTCTTCTCTTTTGTCTTCCAGTCCATTAGAAAGATTGGTTAATGAAATGGAATTAATAATGCCAGCTGCAGCACCAGCAATGCTGTTAGAGAGAAATATTTAGCAGCACAGGCATAAAATGGCAGGCTTGAAAATGGGGGTAGGCTGCAAGTGCTAGAAGAGCCGTCTGCAATGGGGGAATGCAGTAAGTCAGACAGAGTTTAAGGGTCTCAACAGCTTCACTGATCAAGTGTCAACAGAGGAAGGAAGATGTACCAACTACCTCCCCCAGACGAGAGAAACATCCAATTTTAAGGTTCCTAGCAATTGAAAAAAGTAGTCCCACTGGAAAGAATCAAAAGACTTCTCTTGGTTAACTGCAGGAATAGAGCCTTCATTTCTATGATACTCATGGTTCAAAAAATAACATTAAAGGACCAAGAGAAATGATCCACTGCTGAAGAACCAGGAATAAATCAAAACTGATTCTTATGCATTAGGTGTGCTGTTGCCTGCAGTAGTCAGTGAGCTGAAATGGCACTGCAGAAGTGCCAGCTACCTCTGGGATGGCTGGTGAAGAGGATATGTGCCAGGTTTGCCAAGGGACTGCACATCAGTGGTTCAAAAACCAAAACGGAAAATTGTCTCTTACCAATAGCACCAAGCCTGAGGACTATCCCCCACATGGCTCATTTACTAGGATTCAGAGAAAGGCCACCTCATTCCCAGGGAGGGAAGCAAGTACAAAGTGTCTCACCTGATTCTTTCACCCACTCATTTGACTCATGTGACATGGTTGTTGCTGAAGACCTTATAATAACCTCAGAAATTGAGCAAAAATCGGCATAAAGAACATTGCTGAGCAGAAAGTGAAACAGAGGCAGCAGAGCAGAACTTTAGCAACACATCTCTAAACACACTTCTTGTCCTTGTGAACAACCTAAATATTTTGATTGATGATTTAAAAAAACCCTCATAAACTCAGGCATTTAATGGCTTCTAAAAGAAATTGCAGGAAAGCTGGAACATTATGTGATATGCTGGGACACGAGGCTTCTTTTGTTACGAGTATTCAGCTCCAGACTTTTTCAGCACAGGTTTAAGAGCTTATTGTCTTTTTTACCAGTTTATTGATTCCTTCTGTGGTCTAAAGACCTGAGAAAAAAAAAATCCAAATATTTATCACTGTGTTGCATTTCCTGAGAGAAAATACCAAAGACCTGGGCAAAAGACAGCAAGGACAGAGCTGTCTGTGTGCCCCCTATATTGTGAAGAGCCATGGACCTGAAATAGCCTTCCCATCTCCCAGCTCATGACCTTTTCACCCGATCTGCCTCTGAGTAATTCTGCAGCCCAGAAAATGTGCAAGAACAAATGCAAAACAGTAGAAAGAATGAGAACAGAGCCAGGATCTGGCCCATCCCTCTGCTATTGACAGCCTCCTCACAAAAATGTAATTGCTGGCTGCCCTTGGTGTGGAGTACTCAGGCAAAAATTCCCCATTGCTCTTTAGAGCTTTGGGACATATTAATGCAACTTTTAAAATAGCATCCCCCCTATTTTTGTTGCTAATGCTAAGAACAAATTAACTTAGAAGAAAAACCCAATGATCTCCCTTAATGCTATTGTTCTAAAGTGATAAATGTCAGGATCTTATAGCACCATGTTGCAGATCTGGTACTGCCCTCAATGTGTCCCACAATGCGTTGACGCGGAGTGATGCAGAGAGCTGTTCTGAAAAACATAATCAGTCCAAAGTGTTTTCAAAGTCATTTCACTTAGAACAGAACTTGTGATGGTTTCAGCTCTATCTCTGAATTCGTTAACATTAAATATTCTTTGAAACCAATGCTGATTTCCACCCTGCACTCTAGCAGGATTTTTAAGGGACAGCCCTGAAGTTTAGGGACGTGTGAGACTTTGCCTGGTAGAACAGTGGGTACTTCTGAGCTCTTATGGGCTGTTATGTCAATTCAAATATATTTACCTAAAAAGCCTTAAATGTTGCTAACTCTGGCCTCATCAGAGCTCATCAGCAGTGCACAGGCAGGCTGGGTCACTGTGGAAGTGGGAGGATTTTCGAAGGGAAGCAAGGTAGGGTTGGAGAGCTAGTCCTGATGTAGGGCTGCAATAATATGGAAAGGAATGAGGCAGACAGCAACACCCTGCTTGTGTTAATGTGGTCAGAGGTTTTCCTCAAAGGCAGGTTAGGATGGGCTGAAAGCAAACAGGTAGCTTTATTTGGCTGAGTCCTTACCCCACACATCCCACACACATGGGTTTTTATCTGCAGCAGAGCTACTTAACAGACAAATACTGATGAGCCCGCTTGGCTTGTGGCTGTGCCATACACACTGAGCTTTAGATGACCTCACTAAGACATCTTAAGATCTGTAATCATTTCAGTAACATCCTGCAGCAAGAGTCTTCCCATGGACAGTGCTCTGAAAGGAAGTAAATTCCAGTTTGCTTTTAATCTTACTTCTATTCATGAGCACAGAAAAACTCTCCTCCAAAATTTCAGTATGCAGCATTTGATGCCAAGATCTCTGGCCTGTGCATTGTCACCCTTTCAAGATCCAGGCAGAGCTATGTTTATTTTTTGTACTTTCCAGTCTGCTCAGTCAATGTTTAGTTGTGGTCCTGGTTTAGTTCTGTTACAAAGAAGTAGTTCTCACCCAGTTTTCACCCTCTGTCTGTTGATAGCCAACCGGTTAGTCCTAATTCTGCCTCACTACTTCCTGAATGCATAATTTAAATTCTCGTTGTAGAAATGCGTATTTTACTAATTGCCATTTTAGTCTTGGATCCACCCAGTGCTGATTGGGATTTGTTAAACTTTTTGGCACATCTGTGTAGACACATGTACAGTGTTAATGCCAGGCACTGCCTCTGTTCCTCACCTAACTTGGCTCTTGGGATAAGTGAGTGCACACTGGAAGACCTTCTTTCCCGTGAATTAAAATAGCTCTGGAAGTAGCACGGGAATACTACATGGGCCAGGTCTGAAGAGACACTTTTCCAAAGGGAAGTAAGAATTAAAGCAGGAAAACTGATGGTATGATTTATTTTGGCAGCCTGAGGAAGGAGCTGGAGACCAGGGGCAAGACAAATCCCAACCAGCAATGAAGGAAAAGAGACATCATCACTGTGTCATACAACAGTGGGATGTTAAATGTACACGGACCACTCATCTATCCAAAGAAATTTATCTTTTATACCTGACTTCAAAATGTTGGTTACAGTGAGACTAAGCAGAGATTCTGAGTCTTCTCACTGATGCGTTGCTGGTGGTATATGATAAATAGCCTCAAATTTCACTGATACACTAAGTTTGAGGTCTCTTCATCTTTTTTTTAGAGACTCCAGGATTTAGGAATTTCATGTGAATGATGGCTCTGTTTTATATGCACTGTAAATACCTTGTATTATGGATTGGTGCTGGGAACCGCATCACCGAGCTGCAAACAGTGTTCAGGGCAAAACGTATCAGTAGGGGTATTTTCTGCACTTGCAAAGGGTCTAAACCAATCAGTCCATGCTGAAAAATCACCCCTTACCAACCTGAGCACAAAATCTAGACTTGTAACATTGTAGATTATTTAATCTTACTGTATGCAGTGACAATTGAAGCTAGTTCTGCACCAATCAGTTAATTACTTCCCTGTTACGGGACCAAAGATGCTGTATTCAAGCCTAAGCAAGTCTGTTGGGGATTTCAAAGATGTTTTTAAAACATGAACCCTAACTGCTATATGATTCTGTGATTCTGTGATTCTATGTTTCTATGAACAATGGCTGTTGGCCTTTGTAATCCCAGCAGAGTTTCCTAGGTAAAGGTTAAGATCACACTGTGGTGAATCTCTCCTTAAATTTTGGCTTTCTTCTATGAGATGAGTTACCTGAGGGAAGGATAAGTGACCTACTACTGCCAGTTGGAGATCTCTGTTAATTCAGGCATTAAAGACTAGTTTTGGAGCTAAAAGAGCAGAAAGGTTCAAACTCTGTTCTCCATGATGAAGTGCATGTGACCCACTGTGCCTATGCTGGTATCCGTTTCCATATAAAAAGCCTAAATTCAGTATAACATGGCTAAATTAAAATAGTTTCATAAAGTAGCAGATTTCATAAAGATTAAATACAGCCTCAAAGCTGTATTCCCAGCTGGGATAATTCTGCCAACAATGACTGGACCAAGTCTGATATGCTGTTATCTCAGGACACTCCTCAGTGAAATGGAGTGACTTTTGGGGGAGTTTCTTTGTGATTAATAATGACCCCCAAGTCTGGAAAGGTAAATAGGCTGGTTGGATGTAAAGAATTTTCTTTCCCAGTACTGGCCACATACGGCTGTTGCTTCATTATGGTGTCTCTACGAGTTTACTTATAGCAGGTTATTGATGGGGAAACTGAGGCAGAGGCAGTGTCTTACTCGGGCAAGAGTATTTAGGTTGGTGTTACAATTCAGCTGTTAGTAGGCTCACAGTTACTACAGAGAGCACATGCTTTTTTCCCAAATTGTCCCGTTTACCTGCACTCTTACACCTACAATCCTGGTTTATGCAGCATTTTGAGCAGCAAGAGGAGGCAGCTCCCATACACTGCGCGTCCTAACCTTGGCATCCTGGTGTAGCAGGGATTGGCATGAGGGGCTGGGAGGCCATGTGGGTCACCCTGTGCCTGCAGGTACTCACATCTGCAGGGGAGAAGGGTGATCATGGTGGTGTGGGTACTCTGCTCTTTTCTTCTATTTCTGGAATAGTTTTGTCCAAAAATAGTAAAATGGGGATTGCTGTGTTGGGGTCAGATTCTGACCTTAGTTTTCTTCTGCCTGCTCCCTGACCTCCCCCAGATGGGCAGATGAGAAGGGGGTATCGAAACTTAGAGGGGCTGGGTGAAATTTGGCCCTCACAAAAGAAAACACCAAGAAAACACCAGATTCATCACTCTCAAGAAATTTCTGGAACATGAATAGTCACAACCATACAGCCACATAGGAAACGCTGCTCACCCCCCTCCCCCCCGCACCCTTCCACCCACACCCAATTTGTTTTTATTTCTTTGCCGTCAGGTTGCCTTAACCATTTCTATGGCTTAGGAGGCTAAGCTGCCAAGCACAAGCTTTTGATTTGAAAGGGGACTGCATCCCCTTTTCAAAGGAGCCTGCTCCCTAGGGCAACCACATCACACTGCTGATTTGCTGCAGTGGAGACCGCAGCGCGTACAATATGCCCTCCCCCCTCCGCCTGTGCTGCTTACAGCATCAGTCCGGAGCCGAGCGGGGAGACGGGAGCGATACCCGCTAACCCACCCATGCTCGGGAATGCCTGACTGGTAACGCAGTGCCTCCGACGAAAGAACCAGCAATTCCTCAGCTCTCCGAGATGCAAGCCAGTGCTGATTCCACCAAGATGGACTGTCTTTGGAGCAACTGGAAATGTCAGGGTATTATATCTATTCTAGTGTTGCATGCTAGAAGGACTGCATGTCAGAGGAGGCAAAGGCAGGATCCATCCATTTTTGCATTGTTCACCTGTGGGCCTTTGCATGCTGTTTTCTCTCCCTCCCTGTGAAGCTTTTCTTTGGGGGTAATTTAAGAAAGAAAGATTAAAAAGCCCTTAATTCTGTTCTTTGAATGTATTTCTCCCATCTCCAGCTGTCTCACCCTGAAAGCATCCAGGATACAGGACCATCCTTCCCACCTTACAGCTCATTCCCAAAGCATCCTCACTTGCCGTTAGCAGTTTCATTTCTCATCCCCGATTCTCTCCATCGGGCTGCCTCTGGCATGATTTCATACCTTTTGGGCTTTAGGAAAGCTGGGTGACGGTGAATTTGTGCAGGCTCGGGCTCGTGAGGGTTCGAGGCGGTTGCGTTGGGCGCCTGGGTGCATCCTGCCTATGGACACACCCATAGCGAGGGCTTAGCCTAGCGTCGACACAAAGAAAACGCAGCTTCGGCAAGAAGTGCGATAGCACCGAGGCAGCCGTGGCACTGCCACCCGCTTCGTACTTTGCTGTAGGATTGCTTGAAAAGAAATAATTAATCCTTTCGTTATGCTTCCAAGCACTCTGCGGAGCCATTCAGGGCAAAATACTGTGATGATGTTGTCTTGCTGCTGAGTAGGTGAGGGGAACAATAGCATCTCCCTTTTGGGCTTATTTTCAGGCTTATTTTGAGCAGGTCGGTGTCTGTGCTGGGTGGGGCTGGCTACCTTCCCGAGTGCCTTGGACAGCTTTTCAGCCATTTTTAGTCGGCTTCACACTTCCCAGCCAGCATCCAGCCTTTGTTTTGATAAAAGACAGTCTCTGTGACGCTGCTCAGTGGGCAGATTAGAGGGAGAAAAGCTAGCGGCTGATCCTACCAGGCGGGCGGCTGTCTGCTTTGGGCAAGCTTTGTTTGAGTGTATTTTTTTAATTTTAAGGTACGTGTTTATGCTGAATAGTCAGTGCATAATGTTGCTGCTTTCAACAGGGTCCCTGGGAGAGAGATTACTCTCTAGCATCATCTCATTAGAGGGTCCAAGATGCTCACAGACATAATTTTGTAAGCACAGCTTAATGTAACAGAAGCCAGAAAACCTTCCAAAAGTGTTTTTTGGGGGAGCAGAGGGGAGGAGAGGAGAGGGCAGGGCAGGGGGAGATCTTTCAGACAGACACTTGTCTCTGGGGAGGTGATATTTTTCCAATCTTAATTCAGCACCTAATTGCGTTTATAGTCTGAGGGTTTTTTAAGGAGGATGAGTAGCTAGAAAGTAAACAGATGCACCTGTTAAATGCCAGCCTCCAGCAGCTCGGGCTTTCCATACCTTAATAAAGTTTCTATCTATAGGATACCTATAGGATTTCATGATTCATTAAGCTTATATGGGAGACCCACAACCAAACTTCTGGATCTTTTCATCTGAGCTTTGCAGATAAACTTCCTTGTTAGGTGGGGTTTGGGTTTTTTGTTTGGTTTGGTTCCAAAAAGGCTCAATATTTTGCTGATCCTTATAAAAACATTGATTTGCTGAGTCAGATTGCTGAACCACCTGTATTTAGAGGCAAACTGTGTATTTTCCCTCTTCATCAGAAAAAAATCATAAATTAAAAGGAGGGGAATAACAAAGAGCATACTGCTATTTATTTAATCAATAATTATTAATAATAATAGTGGGCTTTCTCTCCTTCTGTACTTTCCTTTCTGAAACTGAGGTAGATTTCCTGAAAATTAAATGACACAATATGCCTCATGCTGATTTGGAAAAAAACCCGGACCTGAAAAAGTCAACGCAGCTAAAATAAATCACTTGCCTCACTTCCCCATCATTTGCATATCTTTTTCTTTCTCCTGGGTGGTGCTTTATGATTCAAAAATGATCCTGCAGCAAACGTGAAATAGTCATAGAGTATTATTTCTGTCGGCAAAATTCTTTGATCAGTCCCAGATAAAATAGAAGAAATTTAAAATTCAGAAGAGTGAAGGCTAAAGACTTGATTCGTTGATTCTTTTAATATCTATTATTCATGTAGTCTCTGTCTCAACCCAGAATATCAGTTTCTTGCAAACCTGCAGTTCTATATTTTTGCCAGCTTCATTATCAATGGAATTATAGTTCCTCTCTGAAAACTCTGAAATATGTCTGTGAACGTAACAGATGCAGATGCAACCTCAATAAATGCAGAGCATATTTTTACTGAAATTATGGAGATACAACATTGAGGTTAACATAAGTGTTAATTAAAGGCAGTCAAGCCTACCACTAGCTGTATCATTGGTTTAACCTTATAGTACTTATAATTGATGTAAAATTGGTGTAAAATTGGGTGGGGATCTTACGAAGCTGCAGGGACATTTGGTGAAGTCTTGGGTTTGCCCACTAAATTAACACACTTTTATTTTCCTTGCAATGAAGCAGCTGATTCTGCTGCATAGATTTAGAAATATTGCAGTGTGTTTTATCTGTCCACCCTGCAGGTTCAGAGTGATTTTATCAATAGTAATTCATGATACCACCCCTCAGGGGTACGGGAGAGTAATTTGCCCCTGCTGGGCATATCCTTCATTCAAAATGTTATCATAGGCGGCTTTGGGGAATTGCAGCAGACTTCCACACCCAAGTTATTTTTCGCATTGGAAGGTGATGCATTTGAAGTAGGCTGGGATGGAGCCATGAGTAATTCATGAGCAACTGGGCATGCTGGTCAATGTGGGCCTCTGTGTAACAACCTATAGCCAGTGCCAGCTGCGTGATGCATCACAGTGTACAGCTTCTAGTGGGGAGCTGCTGGATGAGGTGTGCCTCCAGGTTCAGGTGATGGAGTCTCTGTGCCTTCCCCAGAGACTCAGCCCAGCTTGGCAGAACTCATCGCCACACCTAACTGGAGAGTAGGAAGATTAGGAAGGTCTTTGCACCCCAATTTGGTGAAGCTATTTGATGACAGTGCACTGATCTGCATGAGTATTCCCTCTTCCACTATTTCTTCTACATCCCCACTCTTGGGTGGTCATAAGTGATACGCTTGTTCCTGCAGCTTCAATCTCCCGCAAGACTTATTAAAAAGAAAATCTGAAAGATGCAGAGAAAAAGGCCTGTGAACTGTTCATAGAAATGATACTAAATATTATCCACATTATAATTATAACTTAATGAGGAAAAGGACTGCAGACTTCACCAAATCCATCTAGCTGCCATAACTCCACTGGGACTGGAGTTACTGAGTGGCATTTTCTTGGCAGTTGTTTCTAGACAACCAGCTTCCTTGCTGATTGTCTAGATTGACTTGATGTCAGTTGATATATCCTTGACTGATACATCGATTGATTTCCGAAGAGTGCTGAGAAGCTACACCAACTATTCATGGCAACATTCCCCACTTTTGGACTGATAAAGAAGTTCAATGGCAATAATATTGGTGCATGCTATTAATCTATAATCTTATTAACAGTTCTGAAGTCTAATTACAGCTATTAGCATGAGAATATACCTTCAGCCAGTTGGTACCTTGAGTGCTTTCCAGAAAATACTGTGGGCTGAACTTTCAGCTGTGATCCACATCTCTTGTTCAGATGAGCAATCGCTCTTTTTAGCATCTAAAGATTTGTCCCAGTAGTTGGTTCTTCTGTTGGACCTTGGTAGAGATAAAAATCTTGGAACCAAGCCATGACCTGATGTAACCAATTTAGCTAATGTTCACAAAAGTACACTAATTTATGAGGAATTGACTCCCTAATTTCACAGTTGATTTCCTGTGAAATTTGAATTTAATTTGTCATTTTTTCCATTTTCAGATTTGCTTTTCATCTTTTAGAGTCATTTAAACTCTACCAAGAGGGTGATGATGGGGCAGTAGTTGAAGGCAACAATGGAGGGCTGCTTTTGCTTTCATGAAGTCTCTGGGAAGTAAGGTTTGGTGAGGCCTTTTTAATATCAGAAGGGATACTCTCTCCATGTCATATTTAATGTTCAGAAACAACATAGTTCTGAGCCATTCATTTTGAAAAGCTGCATATTTTCAAATGTTTGTCTATAGTTAGGGAGGGTCCAAGTCTGTTATTTTGGTCCAGGAGCATCTCAGGAACATCTGAACATTTCCATAGCGTTATATGTATTCAGAGACTGCATTCACAGAGTCTGCTTGATCTCTTTGGTTTCTGCTCACTTAAGGTGACAGCAATAACATTCTTCACAGAAACTGGCCAAGGCAGGTAGTGATATCATTTGATGAGCAAGAGGTGTGTGAAGGAGGCTTTCTCCTGCCACTGTATTAAATCCTGGTCTTAAAGCATCTTCCTGTGAAAATTATAGTAACATCAATAATAATAAAAATAATAACATTATTAACAATAATAATGCAATAGATTTGTTTGCATTATGGTTGTAGGGCTGATTTTTGTATTGCCAATCCTCTTTTTATTGCCAACCGAAGCCCACTCTGGTTCTTCATATATGACAGTCAGTCAATACTTTTTTGCTCACATCTTGATCTTGCAGGTGGAATAGTATATAATGTGGAGGGCATCCTATATACTTTTCCCTGGTCCTATTCCTGCTCCAGGTCTCCTCTCATCAGAGTCTGGGGAGCAAGAAAGTCTGAACTTTCAAGTTGAGTCTTGGGGCAGGTGAATGATAAAAGTATAAAGCTGAGCTGAGGACAAGGAGGTTAATAAACAAAGTGTGTACAAGAGTTAGAAGTATAGTGAGATCCCTCAAGGCTAGAGATAAAGGATAAGGAGAGATGCCTCATGAAGCAGCACAGATATTTTGTCTTGGCTCTGCTGTTAATCACAGCAGTCTCCTGAAGGCACCAGACTGCTCATTAGATGGTGTATCCATCTGTATTGTATTTGAATCAGATCTGTTGTGGGGAGCAGAGCAATGACCACATTGGATCTTTCACTGGTGAGAAAAGGGAAAGCCTGGTCCTGCAGCTTGTGGTTAAAGCTGCAAACTGAAATTTCTTTGAGTGTGAGCAATATCTATGTCTATTCAAAGACTTACAGCTTTGTTGCATTTGCTGTCAAATATTATTGTGACAAAGCTATAAAGAAGATTGCCCTTCTTAAAATATGTTTCCTGATCTTTTCAATTCTAGTAGTCTGAGGTATGCGTTATGAAGTCATTTATGTTTATGGAATCATAATACTATACTGTATCTGTATACAGAATTAAAGGCTGTGTGTAGGTTTTCCTCACTTCTCGTTACTACTAATATTACATAGGGAATGAAGCTGTACAACCAATTGATGTTACCTCCTACAGAGGCCCAGTAGGACCTCCATTATGTGGAAGGCAGCTTGCTCGCATCCAAAGGTGCTATTAGTATGCTAATAACTGAATGAAGAAGAGCATATAACCTTTTATTTGATCATCAAGGCCCAAGGACCTCATTTAAGGCTGGATACAAGGGTTTTGCACACACTTTTTGTAATAACTTCCATATACATGCTCTTGATGAATGTTCATTTTTCATACAGTTGTTCCAGTAGAGGAAAAACTGGCATGATAAGAAGGAGAGAACAGAGGTTTTCAGGGGCAGGAATGGAGAAGCTGTGGAAGATGTGAATTGTCCAGTCTGTGCTCCATTGATCTTCATTAATTTTCATGTTAAAATGCTTTCTTTGAGATATGGAATGGAAAGATTCCTATTTCTCTTTCAGAAATATTTTTCAAAGACATAACCATTCAGGAGTATAAAGGTATGAGGACATTTTATTTACAGGTTAGTTTGAATCCTCTATTCTCCCTCTGAGATCTCGGCTCAGGAGCCTTGGGCTGCAGTTGCCCCACACCATGGTGCTTCTGGGGACCATGTAAACCACCAGAGCCCTGTCCTCATGTTTCCTCCAGCTCCCAGGAGGAATGGATTCAGGAGCACCACTACTTAGTCCACTGTGGCTCTCTCAAGTTGTCCACCCCTTACCTCCAGCACTGCCCTTTCTAGCCCCCCAGGTCTGTCTTCTGGCTTTTTTGATGTCAAAAATTGATGAGCAGAAACATTTTCTGCTGAAAGCCTCTTGAGAGCTGGGAGATCTTCCAGGCACTGTACTCAGGAGCAGTTCCTGGCTGACGCAAGCATTGTGTGCTGCTGCTGTTACTTATATTTGCAAGGTTAGTTTTAGCTTCCATCACAAATATGTGTACTTATCAGCTACTCATATTAGCAAATGGTTGCTTGTATCATAGAGTTTACCTCTGTGCATCGTTAGTCTGGGTGTTGGCCCCAAATGGACGACTCACATTAGTTTAATGAGATAAAATTATAAAGTATAGCTGAGGTGGTGATTTGGCACCCTTGAAAACTTTTTCTTTCAAATAGAAGGCTACTTGAGTAGCATTTTACAAGTTCTGCTGTCATTTAAAAAACATGGGCAGGCGATACTTTCAGATAAATAACTCATCAGGCATGCTTCTCCAGAAAAATTCTTCAAAGGCAGTTGCAGTGACCTGCAGCACTGCTGTCTTAGAGATGTCTGGCAAATCCTCCTCACTAAATACAAATACTTTTGAGCCTGAGGCAGTTCTGGCAAAACCCAGAGTCCTTTTATACCTCCACAAATGAGCCAGGGCTCTGGTGTGTTGTACTGGAAAGAGTGCAGTGACCGACACTGCTTCTCTCCTTCCAGGAGGCTAAAGGGAGATCATGGCAAGCTACAGCTGAACAGCTTCTGCATGTTAATGGACACAGTCTGGATTTTACAGTTGTGAATTCAAAAAGAGAAGGAACCCAAACCTCCATGAACCAAGGCCGATTTCAGTTCCTGTTTTCCAAGCCCTGTTTGCAAATCCTAGCTGCAAACCTGAGGTGGCTTGAAGTTGGCCTTTCGGTTCTCAGCAGTGTATTTTGCTTAGCCAGGCAGATTGACCCACTGTCCAACTGTATGCACATCACATATCGACAGGCTCACGTGGCACCAGCCTCCTGCTTCATGCATATTCAGCATGCATTGCTCAGAATCATGCCATTGTAGTCAGGTCTGAGCAGTGCGTGCACACACACTCACACACATACACCATGTCTACAACACACCCAGAGCTTGCAGGACCCTTCACCACTCTAGGACCTTTTATTCTATGACCTGTTAAGGATAGTAAATCTGAGGGATCAGCAAGTGTTTGAGGGAGTTGTTAACTATCTTAATCAGTTTTACATGAATATAGGATGAGATGAAATTCAATGCAGACACATAAATGTGGTGAACAACCTCATCCCATTCAGAATAATAATAAAAAAAGATGGTATGGTGCGGGTTGATGCACCCATTTCTTGGCTCACCTGATGGTGAAGGAGCAAATTTCATGGAGTCATGGAATCATAGAATAGTTTGGGTTGGAAAGGATCTTAACGACCATCTAGTTCCAACCCCCCAGCCATGGGCCGGGACCTCCCACTAGACCAGATTGCTGAAAGCCCCATCCAACCTGGCATCATTCCTTTACCCCTTGGTATCTAGTTACAAGACCAGACACTGATGTGACAGGTACTTTTGTTCTTATGTAAAGTAATTACAGAAGAAAATGGCAACCTCAGGAAGCCAGGCAAAGGGTACCAGCTAGGGGATTCTACACCCAGTGAAGTGACTGTAGCTGCAACTAAAGGAGCAGACATGCTTCTGACACATAGCTCAGGTGTTTTCAGCAGCATCTAAATTCATAAAATTCGTAAATCAGGGGAACTGATTCAGCTCAAATCCCTGAGGACTGTCAGCCAAAAAAAATAGTGCTTTCTCCAAGGAAGCCCAGAGACCATGACTGTAGCCCAAAAGTCTCCACTGATTTCTAGCTCTGAACGCTCCTTCTCCCCTTTCCCTGTGCAAGGAATCATGAGGTTCGTCTCTCTCTTGCACTGCCTTTTGCAAAGTGGTTTAGCTCACCCCCTTCTCCCTAAGGGAGAAGAGGAGGCATGGCTGAAGGAGTGGCAAATCTGGCCTGAACAGCTGGACACGGCAGCAGTGCCACAGCTCCCCATCCCTGCAGGGGAGACAAGGAAAAGGTGGATTTGATTCCTGCCCTTGAAAATCCTAACTTGACCTAGTGCAGGCTCCAGGGTGTGAGTGTGTGTGTGTGTATTCCCAGGCTGGACCTGGGCACCTGAACAGCCACATAAAAATCATTCAACTCATATCTCCTTCCTCTGTACTGAGATTTTTCACCTAGCAGTTGGCACATATTTTTAATATGCACATGGGAATGTTTGCCTCAGGTGTAAAAGACACAGGATCACTCTCTCTCAGGTCTTATTTGGCTGGTGAAAGAGGCCAGCTGCCTTTTTATCTCCTATCTCATGCATGCAGGTATCCCCAGAACTGTGTCGTTTGGCCTCTGTCCATCTCACTCTGAGTTGTGACAAGTCTTTCCTCACCTGATACAGCTTAGTAAATATCCCAGAAGAAAGGGATATATAGCAGAAAGGGGCATATTTCAGGACATATACACACTTGGTCAAGTCAGTCTTGAGGCATTCAGCATCTTTCGTGTTGAGGGGAATGGGAAAATGCAGTTCAGCATCTCTCTGCATGAGAATACAGCCCACTTCCAGTCTGCAGGAATATGAGGTGGAAGATCCTCAAAGGAAAGAGAGCAGTCTTAGTTGCTCACTTTGGGTCTTATCATCAGTTGGAATTGTCTTAGGAAAGTCTACATAAGTTGTCTTTTGTACTTTCTGGCTCAGTTCTCATTTGTTTGCCTGCCTATTACCTGTGTCCCACATCGTGTTTTCCCCTGGTGTGTGGCATTTTTCTTTCATCAGAAGATGATGTTCCAAGTGCAACATCCTGCGTGAGCTCACCTGTGCTTATTTCATTTGACGTGAAGGTATTGTGTGGTATAAAATTCAAGTAATTAAAAAGTGAGATCTGTACAAATTTCCAATATCATCCTCTGACAGAGAAAATTTTTAGAGCAAAAATGACTGGGCTGTGAAGAATACTGCCTGTCAAAATGCTTACTGGTAAAAGCACCCCGGTTGCTATGCTGTACTGCAGAGTTTTGCAGCGCCTTGACTGAAAGAGAGTATGAAAAATGGTAAAACCTGCATACTTGCGTACTGGATGCCATTTTGTAAGGATGGTTTGCAAGTCACATACTCCAGCACCTCAACACTGTAAGCAATTTGTGGAGCTCCATCTACCTGCATCAATACAGCTGGGCCTGCTGCTAACCTCCTCAATATAGGGGCATGCTGTGACTATGCTGTAACTGCATTTTGGAGCATTCACTAGTCCATGCCCCTAGGTTTCTGCAGGAAAGAGACCTGGGCATGTATCTGGAAAGACTCTGGCCTGGTCCTTGATTTGTAAAGTCAGCACCCA
>JANHGB010052722.1:0-11573 GCA_026283785.1 Coracopsis vasa | reverse complement strand
AGCACCCTGACACTGTAAGCAATTTGTGATGCTGCCAAATTCCCTGACATAGGTGCATGCTCTGACTATGCTGCAGCTGCATTTTCAGAGCATTCTCTCGTCCATGCCTCTGGGTTTCTGTAGGAAGGAAACCTGGGCATATATGTGGAAAGACTCTGGCCTGGTCCCTGATTTGTAGAGTCAGCACCCAGGACCCCACCATATGCCACTAAAGTACCCCATCCCTTGCCTTCCATGCAGCTCTTTCTTGCATGCTATGATCACAGGTCAAGTGCTGAAGGCTGGCACTTAAAAATATGGAAGAGGTATTGTGTATATTGATGGAGAATATAGTGGGATGGTTCATGAAGAGAGAAGAGCTCAGTAATAGCAATTTCTGCATTCAAGCCCATTACTTTGAAAAGCAATGCTATTATGTGTGATAGTAATGAGTAATATAGCTCATTGACTAAAGGCAAACATGCCATGGTGACTCACAGGTTTTGGAGATTAGATGATAAGAACTGCTAGGCTGGATTAATTTTGTTTCTTTTTGTATTTGTGGGTTTTTTGTTTTTTGGGGTTTTTTTGACAGATTGCAATTTTCCTGCATTTATTCTTTGTTCAGAATGATTTGACAAGTGGCATCCATGAAATCTGTTTGGCTGGTGGTGTGTTCAAGCTGTTCATGAGGACTTGTGCAGTGTGTGAAATTAAAGCTGTTTTGTTTAGATTGTCATGAGCATGTCCTTTGGCTGGATGAAGAGTCCTCTTAGAAACAGGGTGTGGATGTACAGAAATTAAATTCCCCTTTGTGGACTGTATTTTCATCAATCATTTCATAAAATTTTGCTTTTATAGTGGCTATTCTTGATGGTAAGATGGTTTACTAAAGGGGCTGGAATAACTATACAAACTGGGTGAAAAACACTGTCATTATTAATTGCTTTTAAATGTAAAAATATATTGGTTGAACATGGTTTTCTGCGCTTGCTTTCTTCTAACTACCACCTCCCATGGACCTAAACAAGGGAAGTTATCTCACAAGCAGAAAGCTTTTTTTTTATATATATATTTCTGAGGTGGTTGGATTTGAGTAGCAAAAGGGATTTATTCTGTATTTTAAGGCCCCATCTGAAAAATGGGGCCTTCCTACTGTGTAACTATTAAGCAGTGGTAAAACCAGGAGTCTTTTCCTTCTCAAAACTTATGAAATAACCAAGCCATATTGTCAAAACTTTGATCGGGAAAGTGCTTTATTGTGACTAACCCCAAACTTGTGCACTCATTTATCAACAATCAAAAATTGAAAATGCTTTTATCAAGCATTTGGACTCGTGACATAATAAAACCAGTTCAGAGTTTCCAGAGTGTCCTGGGTTCATCAGTAGCAGACATTTTTCTCAGTCTTAGTAGCTGGTGCAGTGCTGTGTTTTTGGCTTTCATCCTGGGAACAGTGCTGATAACACCGATGGTTTTAGTTGTTGCTAAGTAGTGTTTGCTCCTATCAAAGACTTTTTGAATCTCATGCTCTGCCAGTGAGGAGGGGCACAAGAAGCTGGGAAGAAGCAGAAATAGGACACCTGACCCAAACTAGCCAAAGAGGTATTCCATACCACAGCACGTCATGCCCAGTATGTAAACTGGGGGCAGTTACCTGGAAGGGCTAGATTGCTGCTCGCGTCAGGCTGGGTATTGGTCGGAGGGTGGTGAGAGGTTGTATTCTCTTCCCTTGTTATTTCCCTTATCATTATTACTATTGGTGGTAGTAGTAGTGATTTTGTATTACACCTTAGTTACTGGACTGTTCTTAAAGGATTTACATTCTTTTGATTCTCCTCCTCATCCCTCTGGGAGAGGGGGTGGGAGGCGGGAGAAGGAAGGAGAGTAAGAGAGCAGCTGCAGGTTCCGTGTTACCAGCTAGGCTTAAACCACGACACTGGGTTGAATTAGTAACAGAA
Source organism: Coracopsis vasa (assembly GCA_026283785.1). NCBI lineage: Eukaryota > Metazoa > Chordata > Aves > Psittaciformes > Psittacidae > Coracopsis > Coracopsis vasa. Next base: position 9,633 of record JANHGB010052722.1, on the reverse strand, counting down.
TAATTTCTACAGACAACCTCTAAGCGTGTCTGAAAGGCAAGACTGAAATTTGCTTAGCTAAACAATGGTTTAAAATTGTGTATCAATGCAGCTGTACTAGTCATCAATAGTGCATTGGGACATTTCTGAATGCAAGAAAAAATTCAAGTAACAACCCAATAAAGAGCCTCCCTGTCATACAACAGTGAAAATACAGTGGTCTACATCTCTAAGAAGGAACATTTGGGTTAAATTTCCTTTCTTTTTCCTCATGAAATATGACAGGAACTTTCAGTAATGTCATTTGATACATATGTACTATAGTCTCGGATTTGTCTTGCTTCGTTATATGTCTACTAGTAATCTTAATTTCTTATTGTCACTAAAGTGTGTAAGCATCAATTTCTTAGAATATCTATGCCTTTAATTTTCCCTTAAATTTTCCTTGTTTTGTACCAGTGCAGCTAAGTGTGATACTACATTGTGAACCTAAAATAAAATAAAAATACAGAGCTGTATATTCTGGTACATACGGAGAAATGCATTTTACTGTGAGCTGTTGCTAGATTTTCTGTGGTGTTCTTTACTGCTTGATTGTTTCTTATATATTCATTTTGACTTTGACTTTTGAAACTGTCAAAATGGATATTATTCCTCTTCAAATACATCAAGTGTGTATATATATAATACTTACTGATGCCAAATCAAATCTAAACTACCTTTTGACACAGTGGATGATTGTCTATATCTTCCCCATAAGAAACAGTAAAGGGAGATTTGATTATTACATGGTTTATTCATTGATCAGATTCCCTCAAACCTTCTCTTCTCTAGGCTAAATTGTCCCAGTTCTCTCACCCTCTCCTAACATGAGAGATGATGCTCCAGGTTGTTAATCATCTGTGGCTGTTCATTGGACTCTGTCAAGTATGTCCATGTCCCTCTTGCACTGGGGAGCCCAAAACTGGGAACAGCTCTCAAGGTGTGGTATTACCAGTGCTGAGTAGATCACCTCTCTTGACCTGGTGGCAATACTTTGTCTATTGCAGTCCAAGATACCATTAGCTGCCATTGCTGTCTCATGTTCGACTTGGTGTCCACTAGGACACCTAGGTCCTTTTCTGCCAAGCTGCTTTCCAGCTGGGTGGTCCCAGCATATCTCGGTTCCTGGGATTGTTTCTCACCAAGTCCTTTCCAATACTAACCATTCTATGATTGCACTTCCCCTTGTTGAAATTCTCGAGGCTCCTGTCAGCCCATTTCTCCAAGTGTGTTGAGGTCCCTCTGAATGGCAGCACAACCTCCTGGTGTATCAGCCACTCTTCCCAGTTTTGTGTCATCAGCAACTTCCTGAGGGTGTGCTCTGCCCCACTATAGAGTCATGGAATGGTTTGGCTTGGAAAGGACCTTAAGATCATCTAGTTCCAAACCCCTACCATGTGCAGGGATGCCTCACCCTAGACCATGTCACCCAAGGCTCTGTCCAACCTCGCCTTGAACACTGCCGGGGATGAAGCATTTACCACTTCTTTTCGCAACCTGTGCCAGTGCCTCACTGCCCTCACGGTAAAGAACTTCTTCCTTATGTCTAACCTGAACTTCCCATTTCAGTTTAAATCCATTACCTCTTGTCCTATCGCTACAGCCCCTGATGAAGAGTCCCTCTCCAGCTGTGAGTGTACACTGATTCTGCTGGAGACAGACTTAAGACACCAAAAAAAAATCTGGCCCAAAATGTTAATCTTAACTGAATGATGTTTCATTAAACACAAAACCCCTTTTAACCTCCTTTGTCACTCTATAGTAGAGAATTGATGGTGGTCTGTCCTTAATTATGAATACTGTCTCACATAAACTGATATAAAATAATTGTACGTCTCTGTTAACTAATGAGATAGAGCAGATACATTTACTCCTCTCTCTTGATTTTAGTCAGATCTTGGAATGAATTTTTAAAGCAACTGCTAAAGTAAATAAAAGTGAAGAGTTGTCTGATAAGGCCATCACTGAAGAAATCCTTTAGGAATATCAGCACCAGACTGGGTAGAACATAACTTACAGTTCTGACCCACATTTGGTATAATAGATAATCCTTTCCCTCTCTGAAAAATTAAGCTCTCATCCACCTAATTGAGAAAGGAAAGGAACTGGGTGCTATACAAACAAATAACCTTGTGAAACAGAGATCGTCAGATAGAGAAACTTATCTGTCAGTACTGGCAGAGGCCAATTTAATATGTTTAGTGATTGCTTTTCCTAACTGTAGATTGTTTCACTTATGTCTTGAGATAAAGAAATACTAGAACACCAAAGCATGTGTCATGGCTGCCTTGCTGCTTCTGCAATTCACTAGAATTAACTTGTAGCTTATCACTTTTATATTACCAGCATTTCCTTCTTTTGGAGCACAATGGCACATACTCTCCTATTATAGTTTTCCTTTTTCACGCAGGGGATTATCTGACTATTTAGCTTAGAACACTCTGCACCTTGTGCCCTATTTTTATCTAACAGTTAATGGAAATAATTCTATTACAAAGTTCTGAAGGCTTAAAAATATGACAAAGGAAACAAATTTTTTTTTTAAAAAAAGTAACTCAGACAGTTTCCTTCCAGAAACATCTGATAGAAAACATGTTTATCAGCCTTAGTGTGTATTTATAAGCTAAAATAGTTGAAATACAATATCAATTAAAGAAACAGATGTAGATGTGGGAAAGGATTGTAGCATATGTTTAGAATCATGTAAGCATGTTCCCATTTGTGAAAGATACTCTGTCAACTCTGTTAAATGTAAAGATACTCTGTTAAATGTAAAGCCAGCATTTCAACCACAATTATTAAATGTGGCTACAGCAGAATAAGTTACTAGGCAAAAGTCTCATTCAGTAGATCTGTTCTCCATATGTAGTCAGTCCAAATGTACTCACTTAAGTGATAAAAATAAACTGTCACCATTTTTTACTCCTGTTAGCTCTGCACAGCCAAATACAGCTAGGAGGAAGCGAGATGTATTCTATTTTAACTTCTGCATTACCAACAGATGATCTAGTTGTTGAATCTGTATTATTGATAATACTATGCAAGCCAGAAAACACACAGCTTGACTGTGTAGGAAAACATGATGCAAAGGATGTGGTTTAACTAGGCCATAGCTTTAATAACTCATCTGGCAACATCACCCAGCAACATCTCATACAGAGCAGGTCATCATTCTTTCGTTGATTGTTCCAACCTACTGTGAAGGTTGCTGTCAACCTTCCCTCCTTCCAGACTAATTCCAACTCTTGCTAGGGCCTCGTCATCTTCTCACATGCACCTTCACAGGTGCTACCTGCTACACTGGCCAACAGCATAATTCTGGAAGTAAATTTAGACTAATTTGTTCTTACAAAGCATCAGGGATGGAGATTCCACAAGTGCATCCACCCCTAACTACAGTAGATCAGCTGGGCTCCCAGTGGCTAGGACTGCTGTGAACAATGTAGAAAGAGTGCTGGATGGATCATCTTTGCTATTTAAAGAAGTGGACATTATGTGTACAAACAGCTGAATGTGTACAAATAGCTGAAAAGTGACCATAAAGAAGACAGAGCCAGGCTGCTTCCAGTAGTGCCCAATGACAGGGCAAAAGGCAATGGGCACAAACTGCAAGGCAGGAGGTTCCATCTGAGTATCAGCAAATACTTTTCTCCTGTGAAGGTAAACTAGTACAGGTTACCCACAGAGGGTGTGGAGACTCCATCCTTGGGGATATTCAAGAATTCTCTCTATATGGGTCTTTGTAGCCTGTCCTAGGTGACCCTTGAGCAGTGGCATGGGCAACATGACCTTCAGATGTTGCTTCCAATGTCAACTGTTCTGTGATTCTGAGTGCAAACACAAGTTGGGTGTTTGGTGGCAAAATGAGCACATTTCATAGGTGATCAAAGGGTGAAACATACATTGCCTCACAGACATGCTGCCATTCTCATTTATATATTTTATGCTTTCCAATATTGTTGCTTTCCCTAGCACCTGAGAAACTCTAAATTCACACATTCTCATAGCAGTTACACATTTTGAAGAATTATTAACCCTTCGTACAGATAATGGAATGCACTTGGCAACTGCTTGAGAATCTTTAGTTATAACTAGCAGCTGGCCAGAAGTAAATTGCCATATTAAAAAACAAACAAGCAAACAAAAATTCACACAGAAAATTGAAAATCAGATCTTCTGACAACTAGCTCTATGTCTCAGCCTCAAAGCCTTATCTATTATGCATGGAACAATTTATTTGTTTGTTGTCATTATTTTTTTTTTTTTTGCTCCTTTCTACCAACTGTTTGCCTTGAAATACTGCATATCCCATTTTATATACATAAGAAAATATTGTAGGCACTAGTTTGGTATTTTACACTGGTATCTAGAAGCCAGCTTCACATAAAGCACTGCTGTTTCCCTCATGACATATAAAAAAACCCCACAGTAGCTACAATATGCTTCCGCATGCTTAGATGGTTTGTGTTTAACTTGCTGTATTTTCAATGAGGCACATTTAAAAGAGGAGGATGCCTGGCACCACATGCATAATTTTGATGAATAGACAAAACATGCTCATCTACAGTACGCTCACTTTATTAAAAAGAGTAATCTAATCTTAGCCTTTATTCTGTTAAATCAGTCATGTGTGACCCATTACTAACCCACTAACATGGAATGTAACTTGAGAGCCAAAGAATTATTCCCGCCATATTGCTTATCAGAGAACTGGAAAATAGGTATATAGTGTATTTTCTTGTTTAATCATTCTCATTGGTGATTTATTGGCAAAGACACTACTGCATCTCAGACTTTCTCTTCATCTCTTAATTCTAATTATCTTCTTTCTGTGTTTGCATCATTCACGTGCCCTACTAGTATACATACACACAAAATCAGTATGTCACCAAAGAAATGTAAAAACTATTTAGTGATTATCCAAGCAAAGGTATGATACTAGAGGAAAGCCATGCACTGTTTTCAGAAACAAAGTTGAGAATCAAACAGGGTTTTTTGTTTGCCCAAGGCCCACTGAAGTTCCTAGGAATATAGAACAGCTTGCAATATGCTATGCTAGATTCCTGGGTTTATGTTCCAAGTAGATTAAAAAAAAATTAAATCCTAGTCTTGATGAAGACAGCACTTGCACTTTCTTCTTTACAGTTTAGAAAGTGCTTTGAGACAGCCTTAGCAGAGATGCATGGGAAAAGTTTATTACAGTTAGAATAGGAAACTGCATAGTCTGGTTCTCAGGAAATTACAGAACTCCCATTCTATCTTGGGATTTCTTTGGGGAATTTACTGGACTAATATCTGGCAAAAGGGCAGATGGATACTGTAAGGCAAGATTTCAAACTAGCATTTTATCATAGAATCCTAGAATGGTTTGGGTTGCAAGGGACATCCAGTTCCAACTCCCCTGTCACAGGCAGGAACATCTTCCACTAGATGGTTGCTCAAATCCCCATTCAACCTGGCCTTGAACACTTCCAGGGATGGGACATGCACAACTTCTCTAGGCAATATGCTTTAGAATGTGCTTCTCAATCTGCAGAACAGAGATGTTGTAAAAGACAGCTAAGACTAATCTAACTGAAAAATATAAGTTGCTGCTGTTTGGTTTGGTTTAATTTCAAAACAAAATTAAAACCTTACTCATTGTTTCTTCCACTTTCTTCCTCTTTCAAACAAGAAATTTAATTTGAAATTTTTGGTTGCTTCAGCCATGATCTCAGAAATGGGAGAGACCTATTAATCTTCACACGGTATAAAGGTTAGGTCAAACTAATCTATGAGTTTCTAATGAAGAGATACCATGCATCCTCACTTGCTTTAAAAAACAAACCAAAAAGATAACCTATAAAATGGTCTCATTTTACTACTAAACATCCTATTCATATGAAGAAAAAAAGGCAGTAACAACTTTTATACTAAATGATAACTGTGAATGTACAATATTTACCAAATCAAACTACAATGTTTCTCCCCAACCAGGACTGCTTTCAAACACTAGTTAGAGAAAGGCTGATCTAACCAGATAAAGCTTTAATTATGCAAGAATCTAAAAAAGTATTGATGCACATTTCTAAGAATGCCACTACACAGTGCAAGTAAAATAAACAGAATGAACAGTTTTCCAGTGCTGTTGCATAAAAAGAGATGCATTACATGTTGTGGTGGAACCTTTTTAGCTGTTCTAATCAGTAGAGCTGTAAGAGACTGCTATTTATTCAAAACAACTTAAAGCAGCTCTAAAGGTCCCAGTGTGATGTTTTCACTTCTAATTTTCATAAAATGTTGGTAAGAGTGGAATCAAACTAGTTAGTTATCAGTCTTGATGTTGGCATAATGTGACTGGAAATGCACTATTTGTAATTACTTGAAAGGAAACAAATTACCTTTAAGAGGAACACCATAGGTAGAAATTGCAGAAATTAGTTGTGTTAGGCTGCTCTTAAAAAAGAAAAAAAGGAAAAAAACCAAAAAAAACCCCACAAAACCCCCAAGCCTGTTATTTAACTTGCATTTCTATAAGAAAGAATATCTATGCAAACCAATGGTAAGTATGTACTTCAGTACTGCTATTGTGGTTTATATCAGCAGATGCTCTAAATCAGGAATCACTTAAATTAAATTCCAGTCAGTTACTGTATATCTCAACCAGTTACTGTGTATCTCTAGACTCCTAAACTAGAAAGGATCACAGTGTCATCCGATATCTTTAACAAACAAACAGTAGAATATTCCACAAATGTAGAATTAAAGCAAATAATTAAAAAAAAAAATAAAATCAAAGAAGTATTGAGCTTACTAGCTCCTGTCTTCAGCATCAGAATACTGGGATCTTTATCCAGGTGAAAATATTGGAATTTCAAACAACAGAGAGACAGAAGAGATTAAATCCAATCTAATAAATAATCCTGAGTCAAGCCATTGTGCTACCTTTAATGGTTGCTCATGTTTTCCAAAAAATGTTGTTAAAAGGAGGAAAATTACATCTGGAGGACAACTTCCCTAAAAAGTATGGTGGCTGCAAGTGGAACTGAAAGTGTTGAAGAGTATACAACAAGCACACTGAGTGAAGTTTTATTGGGTGATATAAGTGAGGGACTGTTGCAAAATACAGCAGTTGTCCTCCAGCCGTAACCATCTCAGTGCAGCCACAGCCTGCTGAATGTACAGTTCAGCACTGCGTAGGCAATTTTAGCAACAAAGAATATGATGGAAATGATGTCATATTGCTCACCTCCCAGTGACAGATTGCTCACCATGATACTATGTTTTCCACCACATATTTAATATTTTAACAGCAAAATACAGTCCTTTGTTTTCACTAAGCCAGAGACTATGACTCAAGAGAACTTAAACTGTGAAACCATTTCTTTTCCATCTCTCATACTTGGCTTATTAATTGGAAAACTAGGTAATTTCAAATCTAAAAAATTAATAATAATTAAAAAAAAACCACACAAAAAACACCACAAAAAAACCAAACAAAAACAAAAAACCAAAAAATCCAAACAAACAAAAAACAAAAAAAACAACCAACCAACAACATAGCAACATCATAACCTCAGGACACTGAAGAGCAACCATTTCTTCTTCCGTCTAAAAATACAAGTGTCAATACATCTCTCTGAGGGACAAAGGGACAAAAATACTGCATTAAAAGGATCATCAACTAGACAGGATATCTGAAGCTAAATTTCCTCAACCCCTGACCCATCCCTAAACTACAAGGACACCCTACTTGTCAAGACAGGAAAAAGTTTAGTTAGGTGATAATATTGATCTGCTAACAGAAGGACTTATTTGCCTATGTAGTATATTACTGAGGTGTTCTCACATGGAGAAGAAATTCTCACCATTTATGTTAATTGCAAGGGTAAGTTTGTATTACCAGGGCAAAACCCCTTTCGGACACAAATTCAAATCCTTTAAATGTCATATTCTCATTTCAGTATTCGTACAATACATACGTAGATGAAACATATGTATTTACAGATTGAATTAATTTTAAAAAAAAAAAAAAAAGGAGATAAAAGGAAAAAAGGATAAAAAAAGGAGATTAAAATGACCTCTTATCAATGCCAAAATCCTTAATTGGATTTCTTGTCAGCCTTCAGTATTTCTTTTCAGCAAAGTGACTGCTGTTTGGTGATGTTATTTTCCTGCATTGTTTAGCTAGCATGGGCACACCCACGGGTAACACCAAACTACTGGGTTTTCTGTCTAAGGATAAATAGAGTTCCTATATAATGACCAGACTGGCCCCATTTTAATCGCTTCCTATTGTTTCCCTGCATGGGAAGATTTAACAGCTCATTGATTGTGTGGACTCATAATGTGCACACAGGGAAACAATGTTGTAGCTCATCAAATGTAATCAGCTGCTAATTGATAGGAAATGGAATTTTAAAATTATATGGCACCTTCCAATGGGGTGGATTAACAAAGGGTTTTTTCAGGTTCTATGAACCAGAAGCTCTTCACAGTCTCCAAACAGTAGTACCCTCAAGGGTGGATATTAGTAGCTACTTTGTAGCAGAGCACAAAAAAAGCATTTAATTTTACTAGGCAAATAATTTTACTTTCCAAAAAGAACAATCACAGGAAACAGAGACATATCAGAACGGATGTGACTGTTCTGAAGCTCAGCCAAAATGAATAGGCCTGAACAGTTCTCCTTAATAACAAAATGCTACTGTAACTTGTGTTTCCGCAAGTTATTTTGCATCTTCAAAATAATTTCTCTTACTAAAAGAGCAACATCAACATTCTTAATATCAAGAGACAGGACAGCTTCAGAACACATCAGCTCCAGTTCTCTATTACTTGCATATATACATAGAGCTATCTCTACTCAATAGTTTAATCTAGTAAAACAGTGAATTGCCATGAAGCAATTTAACCTGTGCCTCAATTTATGATTAACATTCTTATTCCTACTATAAAAAAAAAAAAAAAGGCAGCAGCCATAATCCAGGAAATCTTTCAGTCTGTATTTCTCTAGAATAAATATGACAAGTAGAAATAGTAGCAATGATGATACTGCAGATGTTCTGTCCTATATCAGGTCTTGGAATCACAGGTATGTCATGTGAAGTATGTGCATAGTGCTGTATGTATGAATTGAAGGCTTGACTTTGCGAATGAAGATTTTGGAAGGGTTTTACCCATGCACACTGTGAACACGAGCAGGACTAAAAGGGCAATGTGGGATAGGCAGGTCCAAGTGAAAAAGGGCTAGTTGGTTATACGTGATTTTTCCGTACAAGACTGTCATCTCGTGGGACAGTTTAAAGCGACCAAATGCCCTCAACCGCGTGCATGCAGGGTCGAGTCTGCGGCTCCCAGCGCACCTTTATCACCCGCCATTTCGTCCCTCGCCTATCTCTACAGGGCTGTGCGAGCATGAGGAAACCCTTTGAGCCTGAGCAGAGGATTTTTTAGGTGAGGTGCAGCGTGTGCGGAACTGGCCCCACCCTTTACACCTGAGGTTTATCTGCTAGGGCCTAGCTAGCTAGGACGGCGACAGTAAAGTCCTCAGGTCGTAGGTTTGATTAGAGTGTCCTTCTCTAGATGGAAGGCCTTGCAAGGCCAGACGAGCTCCATCAGCCCGGGTTTGAA
>JANHGB010052716.1:0-34343 GCA_026283785.1 Coracopsis vasa | reverse complement strand
CAGGGAGAAAGCAGCAGCTTCTCTACATACACAGAGATTTTATTAGACTCTTCAGAAGACACAAACCTATTTCCCCCACACATACCCTCCCTTAAGTAACATGATGTATTCAGTGAGGAAACAATTCATTACTAAATATAAAGTTTATTTTGCTTGATTTGTTATCACCTATATTAGCCCCTCAATTGTGTGGGGTAGAATATTTTTCACATCCCAAATTAGTAAAATGTTATAGCACATAAATTCCACTCTTACTGATAATTCCGTTGATTTAAAAGACTTAGCATGTGCTTAGAGTTGTATTCACAAATAACTACTTTTCTAGTTCAAGGCCTATTGGACAAATTCTTGTAAAAGCTATTATCTTGTTCATTATTGATATCTATATACCTTTGATCTTTCATGATTCTGCTACTACTGTGTGTTTCCATATATATATTGCTAAACATAGATGGAAAATATCTATCTTCAGTAGGATACAATTTTGAATAAAATAAAATACAATTCTATCAGCATTAACTAAAATGTATATGTGGGTACACCATTGCAAAGTGGAAGTTTCTGTTGTATATATTGGAATTACTCCAACTTTTTTTTCAGTCATTCTAATCAAGTTAAGCCTGGCAAAATTTCAGTTACCTGTTGCAGTTTGGTAATGCTATATGTGTCAGGGTGATTGAGCTTTTGCATAAGGATGGTGTAAAAAAGGAGCACAATTTTTTTCTTTTTTTTTTTAATAGATTTAAAAAATTTAAAACTAAAGTATACACTCCCCAGAATTTCCAGCATCCTTGAGATTATCCATTCCGCCTCAGACTCAACTTCCCAATTGGCTGCTTCAGTATGGGCAAGGTGGTTTGGCCACACTCTACCAAAGCTGCTCCCCAGAGAGGCCTAATAGCAACACGAGACAAGTTGTTTGTCATGCCAGAGCAAATCCCTACTTCTGGCACTCCATCCTTTTGCTTTTCATAAGGTGGCTTGCACTCTAAAATGGCAGCCTCCTGTTGTGATGAAACACAGCTACGAGGCTGGCTATCCTGGGCATTTTAATAAAGTTCTGTCTGATAGACTGACTGCCTTGGGGAAAGTAGACGTGTAGTAAATAGAAGCACATATTTCTGTTGCATTCCAAGGTTTCTGCATGTTTGCCCTCCTAAAATAATTTTTGTGGCCATCAATCTATGGAACAAACTCTTTTGCCATATAGTTTATTTTTTAAGCCACCATTCTGCTTTTTACTAAGTAAGTTAAGATCAAGGCATTTAAACTCAATAGGATTAATCCAAATCAGTTCTTGTCAACCAAATAAGCATATGCTGGATGAGTAATTGGGTGCTACTATAGTCTCTGTGCTACCTAAGAAGTGCTTCATTAAGATGTCAATTCAGTTGTATTGCTTTCAGCTAGAATCTGCGACCAGGGTGAGATAAACTAGTAACAGTGGGAAAGCTTGTCCCTCATATTTGAATCAAAGTATGGAAGGTAAGCATAATGTTGGATTGCTAGTTGATAGTAGTTGCACAATAAATATTTCTGTGGTATATTTAGATATTTAAAAACAGGGGGTTAAATATACAGTACTGTTTAATGCTCAAGAGCATTAATTTTTGAGAGTTGGAAATATGAGTTATTTTTCATGAATTGTCACTATGTAAAGTGACAGTAAACAATGTGTTATTGTGAAGGTTAGTGGGAGAAGGATGAGCTTATAGACACAGACTCATTCCTAACTTAACTAAATAGGCAAACATTTAGGATTTTAAAATATTAGATGAAATAAAATGTGTATCTTATAAGATCTTCTCCAGAGATGTGTTTTGCCCTTGTAAAAGAACTGATTTGTCAACAAGTTGATTTATCTGCTATTTGGTCACAGTTGACCATTTTGTCATCAAAGGGAGTTTTTAGCTACATATTTCATTTGCTGAACATGTGGAAATTTGCTTTCAAACTCCTAACAAGTGTTATGACTTAAAAACAATATAAGAAATAGTAATAATTTACTTCAAAAATGTCAGTTTGTAAAGAATTTGGACTGTTATCTGGCAATTTTGGAAGACACTAGCATTTACTGCAGGCTATGAAAGCAAAAAATTGTCACACTGTGGGACATTTTAAAATGGCTAACACAAACCAAATGAAAATACATGTTAAATTTAATAATATTAAGAATTCATGTTTAACTAGGCAAAAAGACTCCTTACAATGGCAATCTGCATGATGAGCTAACAGTATTTTCTGTGTACTAAGTATTGTGCCCTGTAATTACCAGACCCTAGATAAGTGTAAAGCATATCTTTTCCATTTATAGGACTTCAGGTTATTAATTTTAAAGCAACAAGTATCTTTGTAAACTATAATTTTTAGGTTTGTAAGGCTTATTACTAGCCTAGCACTATTTTGTAAGTTGGATGGTTTTACGGTACTGAAAAAAGGAAACAAAATGTTTAGTTCATAAAATCATGCACATCTTTATTTATTGTTTTGCAGCAGAATAATAATTTATTAATTTAGTTGAAGCACCTGGCTAGATTTTATATTTAGACTATTTTTTAAAGCTAATTATTTTTTTGCATAGTTGCAATTTATGATTTAAGTGCTAAGGGATGTCTGCGCATGTTGCCAGCTCAAACTATTAAAAAAAAAACAAACAACCAAAAAAAACAAACCCAAACCAGAGAATTTGTCTAAACCCAAGGTTTTTATAAAGTTCTGGGATTTTTCTTTTGTTTGTTTGGCGTTTTCTGGTGGTTCTGGTGGGGTTTTTTTGTTTTTGTTTGCTTGGGGTTTTGTTTGTTGATTTTTTTATTTTTTTTTTTAATTTATTTTGATTTCTTATGTGTTTAAGAAAGATTGTGAAGTTTTCACCTAAGCATCAGAAACAACTTCATATTCTTAAGTGAAAACTATCTCCTGAATGTATGAATTCTTAGGCTTGGATTTTGAATAACTTGGTTACAAAACATTTGCTCAGTTGGGTTTTTTGGGTTGGTTTTTTTTTTTCCTTTTAACTCTTAAATATGATTAAAAATGACAGTTGGCAACAACTACTGTAGATGTTTTCTTCTGGCCTGATTATTAAGAACTACAGTACCAGCAAATTAATTTCGTGTGTGCCCGAGATAGTCTTCTAGTTTAGAAGCTACAAACAATACTCAGTTACTCAGATTTACTAATGTGTTCCTTTTATCCTCAGCACTTTAGCACATATAGACCTTTAAGGCTATGAACTGGCAAATGGGTAACATTTATGCATCTGTGGACTTAGCAGAGACTGGATGGCTTGGAAATGCTGCCAGTTGCTTTTGCCCTGTGTTGTAAAAGATGCTTCTTTTTCCTCTAGTTTGACCAATGAATAAAGAAAAACAAAAATAACCTATGAATTTTCCATGACACAAAATCCTGGCTTGCCTGTAGTATGGTAGCTGATCAGTCTAATCTTCTAATAATCTTTTGAACCATGTAGAGTTGAATAAGGAATTAGCAGGTGACAGAAGGCTGTACTGCCATTTGGTAATTAATAAAACCTGAAAACTAGTCTGGCAACATGCATCTATTTGGTACTATTTAGTAATTGCAATTAGCTGGAATGTGAAGAATATGTGGATGTGAACTGAATTGCTGAGGGCAGGAGAATGAATGTGTGTTTGTATTGTTACTCTTAATGATCTTCACATGATTAACTTCTGGGGTGACCTTAAAACTAAGTTCATTAGTAGAGTTAGCTTGTGGCTCTGGCTGCAGTTTTAGTATCTGTAGCAAGCTGAGGTTTCCTACTTCAGACTACCAGAGAGCAGGCACATGGAAAGGTCAAGACAGTAGTTCTCTGGAGTGTTGCAGTTGTGTGGTTTTAAGATCTGCCGTTCTGTTGCTTAGGCTGCTTGTTCAAGGACAGCTTTGTTCGTAGTTTTGCTTTTTAAGTTATGTGCTAGCTATATGTTATTTTCATGCTTGGAGGAAAATGGTTCATAATTTTCCAGTTGGTTTAAGAAAAAGATACTTTTCTGAAGTTATGAATGCTGTAGAAAGATAAATTCCTTAGCAAAGAACACAGTATGTCCTGCCTCTCAAGCAGCACTGAATCTGGAAGTAATAGAGGCTTGGGACAAAACCTGACAGCCTTGAAAAACTATCAATAATACTGTAACAGTTGAAGGTGAGCACACTTTGATTGCAGTAGATGGAATGCAAAATCCAGCAAACTCTGAGCAGCTGTGAAGCTTGTCACATGTGAAATGGTAATTTGCTAACAGCAGCAGCAGAATGTGGTTGTGAAATAGGTTAACAACTGCTGTGCTAGAAGCTGGTAGATAGTAAAAATCTGTGCCATTTGTTGTATTTTAATGTTTCTGGTTACTTTTGTTTCCTTACTATAAATACTGAAGTGGAGATAACTTTGCAACTACTTGACTTTAATAGCACTATCACTTTTAGAAAAGTACTAATTTAAATTGTCATTTAGAGACAGACCAGAAGATGCTGAGTCAGTGACTTTCACGATATCATCAGTTCTCATTATGTGACCAAGCTTTCCATTAAAATTTAAGATGCTCTCAAAAGTCAGTTTGTGGAGTTGAGAAATTATGTGTGGATCTGTTTAATTTTAAAATAAAGCTCCAGTCCTTCCAGTTATAGAGAAAAGCTCGAAAAGTTGATTTTTATAATAATGTGGAATATCTGAAAACAAGACAGATGTAATTCCATATGAGTAATTTTTAAAACTCTTAGACTTTTTTTTTTTGTTTAGGTTCTGATTTGTGATTGTTTTTGAAAATTTGGGGTTATGACTATTGCATCTGTTTAGCTTTTCTGTTTAGTAATTAACTACCAGTGCTATACTTTAATAAAGAAGTACAAGAATAATTAAAGTATAACCTCCAATCTTATTTGTGAAGTACTGGGACACCCAGAAGGACCCTTTATCAAATGAGGATCATGTCAACACATTGTTAGCTCTGAGCATGATGTTTGCTGTGTGCACAAAGTTCTTATTGATGCATATATTTCAATAAGAATTTCAATATTTGTTTCCCAGTTAAGATATATATCAGAGAATATTTATATGGGACTTCACTAGAAAAATAATGAAATTTTTCTCGTTGTAGTTGCATGCTAACAAAAGCTCTGTGTGCATAAACCTAAACAGAGGAAGAAAGAGATTAAGTATCATTTGTTGTTGTGTCCTTTAACTCACTCCCTTTTGCTGTTGTAAACTTGATACACAATGTCAGCCTAGGCACAAAAGAATGACTTGAGAATGGGGTGCCTGAATGAGCTTGATTTTATTAGTGTAGCCTTTCCATTTATATTTTAGCGTGGTTTGCTTTGATGAAATGTCAGAGAGAAACCAAGTTTGGACTTGGGAGAAAAAAAAAAGTCTCTTCTTCAGAGCAGTGACTGGTAATCAAATGGGTTTTACAATAAACTGTTTTCCAGTTTCTCATCAAATTTTCTATGTGTTAGTGGTTGACTCTTTCCATCTAACATGCATTTGCATGGTAAAACTGCTGTGATGCTTGGACCTTAGGCATTCATCTTGCCACAATTTCTGGGGTTTTCATTCTGTGCTATGGTGGCTGGTGTGTAGTTCAGCCTGTACTTTTTTCCTTGCTTTTGGTGGCAGTATCTGAGGCACCAGCTTCTAGTACTAATCGGAAGTCATGATCCTTGCCAGCTCTGGCCTTCCAGAAACAGTGTCTTTGCCTCATCAGTGGGTGGATGAATTCAGAAATAGTACATAAGCAAAGATATTCACATGGGTAAAGATGATGGATGTGGGGACAAGGTCATTGAGGCAAGGGTAACCTTGTAGAAGAGGGAAGACCAGCAAAGGTGCTTGGTCTGAGCTTGCAGAAATGGTCCAGGAAAGAGGGTCTAGCACATTGGTGTGCTGGGAAGCCAAGTGATTAGTCAGCAGAGGACAAAGGTTTCAGTATAATAAACTAATTTTTTTGATAGTATGGAGTAATCAGACCAGAGGGTAAATGATATGGTTAGTAAGAGGAGATGAGAAAAGGTCATAGAAAATGAAACAGTGTGTTAAGTTGATTGAACTTGTTGAAAGACAGATAGGGTTTCTGTTCAAGGCTTCCTGGACCAGTGTAAGGTTATGGTGTTTACGCTTGTGAAGAAGTTTCTTCCACCAAGTCACCTTAATCTCTCCTGAGCCCTATAATAACTGTTAATAGCTTGTTAATTAATTTGAATGTAGCTCTGCGATCATGGATTACTTGAATATAGACACTGTCATGTGTAAAATGGAAAAGCAAGATTTTTGCTTGCAGAACAGTGCTTTTAGCTGTTTAATGACATTCAAAAAGCCAACATGAGATTCTTGAATAAAAAGATGAGATAATGGAGCTTGCTTCCCTTCTGTTACCATTACTATTTTGAGTTACAGAGGACAGTCTTAGTTGGGTTCTTGAGCTGTCTAAGGAAAACACGTTCTTGCTTAATGCGAATAATATTTTTCTTTGCAAAAATATGACTTTAATTGTGAATAGAAGTAGACCTGATCATACCTGTGCTATATATTTGAAGCATAGAAGTGAAAACAAGTTTGTCAAGTGTAAGCCCCACAGCTCTTGGAAATGGGCTGCAAGTTTCATGAGTTTTGTACCAGGACTTGTGATTTTCCTTTGTAAGCAGTAGTTTTAACTGTATTGGTAAAAGATAAAAGTTATTCTAGACTCTGGACAGGATGGTGGAAGCCAAAGCAACACTAAAATGATTCACATTGGGAAGGTAAGTACCACACCCACTAAGATGACATGTATTACAATTCTGGTGATTTTTATGAATGTACATCCTCTGATAGGCTAGAGGAGACACTCTAGGGTTTGGTCAACAAAGGGAAGGTTTTCTGCACGATTTTGTTTCTCCCAAGGGAATTCCCTAGTTCCACTTCTCCTGCCACTGTTTTTACCTATTCTTTCCTGTCCTTGTGTGCCTTGTGTGCCATGCCAGCTTTATTGCTGGATGCAAGAGTTTCTTACTGTAAAATCAAAACGTTAGCAAGTATCTCTGTGACTTCCTGTGTGTGAACTATGGAACAGACCTTGAAGAACCTTTCTGTTTACACTGACATTTGCATTTCTGTAGCAGCACTGAACACAAACTGCTTTTATCTCTCTTGGGAGGAGTATCATTGCAGTTGCACTGTACTTGAGTTATAAGTTTTACAAGTTTTTCATTAGTTCATTTATAGTATGATTATTAGAGATGCTGAAAATCTGCAAATTCAGCTGGCTTCAGTTGAAGTTGCTGGAATACAGTTGAAAACTTTGTCTTTAATAACTGTGGTACCTTTGCTGTACAAAGCAAAGTATCTGATAAAGTGCATTTTGAGCCTCTGAAAGATGTTCTGTACCTGAATGCAGAAATAACTCTTCTTCTTTAGACCAACTGTAAGGCTTGCTTAGGGTATATCAGAGCTGAATTGCTAAAGATCGGAAACACATCTTCCTAGGTTCTTGTGTACTTTCTGTCTCCAAGCTGTTTGCCTGCAAGTAGTAGGCTCAAAAGTCTTTAAAGGGCATAATAGGGCCATCCTTTTCTGCTGTAGATTTTAGCAACTCTGTTCTTGTTTATTCTATTTAATTTCCATGAGAACATAAGCTGCTTCTACTCACAGGGAGCTTTGAAAACACTTCTAAGTGGAAACAGTCTCTTATTAGTGGCTGATTAGTGTATTTGTTAACCATTAAGTCCTTATGTCTTTTGTGTTCTTTTTCCTGATTAAATATTTATGTTGTTAATGAATTATGCAAATATTTAAAATATTTGAAATCGATCATGAAAGATGTTGAGCTAGCATAAAAGGTAATTAAGATTTATGGTTTCAGTGTATTCAAATTCCTACTATGCTTTCATTTTCCTTATGTGTCTGCACTTCTCTTGACATAGCTTGGATATCATGTGCATGCTGTTAGTGAACCTTCACCAAGGCAAAGGTTGTGGATAATAAAACTGGAAACAAGTGCCACTTTAGTAGATTCACTGTATCCAACCTTTACTTTGGATCAGAGTTCTTTGAATTTAAGTTTGTTAGAGATTCTGTTGGAAAACTTTATTTTTGTGTTCCTTAATTTGTTGCTTATTGTGCAGCCCAGAGCATTGGTGTAGCTAAACTGTAAACAGGTGAAGTTTTGCAGAATGTTTCAGGAAAGACACCTCTATTAACTCTTCATGCCATAGCATTTTTTCGAAGTTATGTTCCTAGAAGTGGTCCTTCTGGCATAGGTAAGGTTTCCATTGATGTTTTCACTTGGAGTGCTGAAGGCAACAGTATGAAGCACAGGCAGTCTGAGATCCTTCTGAATGATGCATGTGAAGGAAACTACATGAAACTGATACTGCTGATGAATTTGCATGGCTGTTCTCTATACTCAGCAGCTGAAGGTAGCTGGAGGCATTTTGTTAGAATGAAAAGGTATCTTTCTAAAGTAAACATATATCTGCTCTTCATCCTGATTTAAGCCCCATGAAATTATTCTGTACTTGCACCATGGTAAGTGAAGTCAGATCAGGCCCATGACCAGCCTAACAGCTAGGTTCTCAGTTTAATGTTTTACAACAGAGCAAACGAAAAATGGGCAGTTATATCATCTGGAAAAGACATCAGAAACCTCTGTACGTGTATTTGTGTAAAATTATCATTCTGTAAATCAGGGGCAGTTAGTTGCTCAAATTTTTATTATATGCAAGTCTTTTCACTAATGTTCAATTAGCATTTCATCAGTTAAAATCCAGCAGCATTTTCTCTTCTTTCTTTACTGACTAAAGGCAACATCTGATGCATATCCTTGTTTTAAAGTTCCTTTTAATGTCTTATACCTAATAATGCCTTCTTGTCACATTCAGACAGAACAGAACTTCTAGTTTAACCTGGCAAGAGCTTAAAAGAGACTAACAGTGCATGAAGGCTAAACTGTGCCCACGTTGGCTTAAAGAATCCAGATAAATTAATAGAAGAATGAGACAGGTTAAATTTATGGCTATTTGTTTTGGGGATTTTTTATTTTTTTTCATTGAAATCTATAGCCATTTGATTCAAAGGCCAATAAGAGAAGCAGAATTTCCATGGTTTGTACATGTAGATAGTATATGCTAATAGCCAGCTGGTTATTGACATAAAAGCACAACCTGCATTTGCAAATTACGCTGGTTAGTCTGTCATTAAAACCAACAGATTTAGGGATGATGCAGCAATAAAGTGGTGTTTGCTGCAGGGATAGAGGAAGTGTGTCCCTAATGCCAGACAAAAAGAACAGTGACAAAAGAAAATAAGCTCTTGAGTCAGCATTTGTAATGTCCATTGTTGTTGTGGAAGCAGCTGTGTGTGGAAACAAGGCAAATTGAATTTGAAATAAAGAGCTGGAAAAGGAATTGCTATTTGCCTGCAGGGATGGAGAAAACTATTGGGCCTGATGCCAATTAACTGCTCTTTTTTCTGACAGCTTTGGTAACAGGTCAAAAAAGCAGCGGGAACTTCATGATTGCTCAGCCACAGATAATTCTCTGCATGCAAAGAAGTACAGTGTTGGTATCAAAAGTAATTTGTAGTTTGTATCTGTATTGATATTGTATTTATTGATATTTATTTACTGATATTTATTTATATTTATTTATATTTATTTATTGATACTGTATTATTGGATATGGATATCTGTATTGTATTGTTGGGTATGGTACATTTCAAGGGTACTCCAGTGAATTGTCTTCAGATAGAAACAGCCTTCCAGGTATAGAAGGCAGGCTAGGGATAGATCAATGTTGTTAGTTCATGTTAAGCATATTGGCAAGGAATGGAAAGAGGATCAAGAACACTTTCTCAGCGTAAAACCAGTGTTTATACTTGCCTTGTCCTGGGGCAGCAGGAGATGGTTTAATGTAAGCATAGACTATAGAAAATCCAAGTGTCGTATGAACACTACCAAAGTAGAGAGAAATGTGTTCTCTGTAAACGAATATATCTTTCAGCAGGTAGTCATAGTCATACAGCAGACACGTACCTTTGCAGACTTAATGTTAAATCTCATCAGAATTGCCTGTGAACTGCGTCATCTTGGGCAGTGATAAACCTGTGTAAAGTATTTAATAGCTTAGATAGATGGTCCTTGTTGATATACTGAAATAGTCTAAAATGTATGACTAGTTTAGGTGTTGTCTTTGCTCAGACTAGATCTCTCCTGAATGCCAGAACCATGATTGCAGCACTTCTGCAATTTAATTGACCAGCTAATTTATCCTGTAATTATATAATAGGGTATTTAAGACTGTCTCTTTAGAGCAGAGGTGTTAGCTTTTTTAATCTGCTTCATTCAAGAGCATATGTTTCTACTGTGTTACTGAAATAATCAATGTCTTTGGAAATTGAAGACTGTTATTTTCTGAAAAAGAATATGATGGAAAATCTGAATTATGAATCATAAAAAGGAAGGAGTGAAACTAATTAAATTGAAAATTTGTGGAAATTGTTTTTGATAAAATCTGACTCATAGTAATGGTAAATAGTTGGAAAGTATGACAAATGGTGTTGCCTTTTGCACCTGCTTGTCTAAATATTTCACGCTTTAACATGCTGTGCTCTTTCTGTATTTCAGAGGATTGTATTTTGAGGTTTTATTGCAGCTTCAGAGTCCTTTATATTTCCTTAGTAATTAAATGTTTATTTGCTTACCCCAGTTTATCCACAGTTCATTATTTCTTTATTTTTAATTGCTACATCTGGCTTCCTGCGAAGGTACTTGCACTTCCAGAAACATCTGTATAAAGTAGTTTCTTTCTGTATATATATTTTTGATTTTTCTTTTGAGTATGAAGACTGATACATGCTGCTAGTAAGCTTGAGCAAAATGGATAAGTAGGATTTTAGTACTTAAATGAGATCTAGTGACATGAAGGAAAAAGACTTAACTTGCCACCCACACTCAAGGCCATATCCTGTGTGACACACAGGAACAGTCCCAGTGAAGATACAGAAAATACCCTAATGAAGTAGACAAGACCTCATTAACCCACGGTTGTTTAAGAACTCTTTTTATATATCATCATGGAAGACAAATAAATCACTACGGAAACTTTATATAGCATCATGGAAGAAAAGTGAACTACTGACTTAAAAGAAGCAGAAACATTTGCTGAGATGAGAAGCAGTTACATAGAGCCCGTTACTTATTTTGTCTCTGTTACACAGCAGCGTGAGTGTAGATAAATAAATGCATATGCTGCAGATAGGGGCCAAATAAATATTTTTACTTTTGTACCTTGAGACAGTAGTCACATACTCTTGAGATAAAATTTTTCCTGTATTTCCTAGAATGGTCTGGCAGTACAGTTGCTATGTTAGGAGGTTTCACCACATCTCATGTTATTTATTTTCCTGAAAACCCTGACCCTCAGTTGAAGTTTGTTAAATGAGAAGCTTAACTTCAAAGTCGTTTTCTTTTTGAAGGAAATGCCTAACTCAGGTTTCAGATAAGCACAAAGGTCAAAACAAACCCCAAAAATTAACCTCTCAACCCCCCCAAAAAAAAGAAAAAAAAGGAGAAAAATAAAAGGTGTAAAAAATGTGCTTTAAAACCAACCCACTGTATTTTATAGTATTTTGAACAAGTAGTTGCTTTTATTTTAAAATAGTATTTTGAAAAAAGTTGGGAGTTACTCATTGCTAGCTCATGAGCGTTGCTTGTGTCATTATGCATAAAGGTTTAGCTACATGTAGGATAACTTGTTCAGCTTTTTTTCCCCTTTTTTTTTTTTTTTAAGCTGCAGAGACTTTTCCACCATTTCCTGCAGAGTACTTTTTTCATTACAAACAGATCAAGAATTCTTAGTGACTATTTCACAGTATATGATAGTTCATTACCTCCTGTACAGAGTTCCCTTACCACAGTAAAAACAGTAGCAAAAAGGTTTTCCCATTACCTCTTCTATTAGAAAATCTAAGGTAAAAAACCTTACTTTTCATCTATGAAAATGCTGCTGAGGGAATCAACACCATCTTACTGAAAAGTGCCTAGCAATCTGAACATGTGCATAGTTACAGAAAGATCTTTAAAAAGCTGGGTTTTTTTTATTTGCTAACTCTTGTTTAACATTATTTTCGTATTCTATACACGTGCATCATTCTGGGTTCAACAAAAGGCAGAATAATATGAGGAGGAATGCCATAATATATAACTTTGTATTGGTAGGTTTGAGTAAAATTATCCGTCCCAATATCCTTGTCAGATTCTACCCTAATCTCCATCCAGCAACATACTTTCCCACATAGTATCCAAATATATTCAATAACTGTGTTTCTTTAAAATTTTACATTTGCAAGTAAATTTGTAGTCCAGACGGAGGTTGGTTTGGTTTTGTTTCGTTTTTCGACAAGTTGTATCATCTCTCATTTTCTCCAGAGAGAACTCTGTAAATATGAGGATATTAAAATATTTGACAGTCTTGGGCATTGAATATAGTAGGAATCCACACTCTCTGCACAGCTGGAGGTAGCTACAGAACCAGAGAAGCACCTGACCCTGTGCTCATTGCTCCCCAAGCAAAGGAGGGCAACCTGTGAACTGTGCAAACCAGGAGGTCGTGCTGTACTTACTGTTTGATCTCCTGTCATAGGCAGTCAGGGAGAGCCAATTTGTAATAGATAAACCTTCTACCCAGGTGCAGAATACATCGAGCTTTGACATTAGTAATACAGAACTGTGATGTTTTTCTCAGTGAAATAATCTACGACGGTCATGTTGCCACTTACAATTCTGAAATCAGGAGACACTTCAGTGGTTAATGTAGTGAGGCAATGATACACCTGCCTGTGGCTGACCACAGCTAATTGACTTTTGTCTTAAAAATGTTTTCACAATATAATAGGTGTAACTCCCATCAGTGATGCTGTACACCCTCCTTGGTAGGTGTCCAGGAAATCTGTTTCACTTGTTGACATGATCCCCGAGCAAACTGCAGCTGATAAAGTGCCCTGCTGCCTCTTCTCTCATGTGCTGGTGACCTATGCAATTGCTTCATTGTCATGGGTTATATTTTTCTCATTGTCAGATTGTCAAGGATTGAAAGAAAACTGATGCAGCTGGAATGGGAAAGAAATTATTTTCTAACAAATTCAGATTGCTAATGTTTAATCTCCTGTATTCTGAACCAGATTCTGGTTCTATCATTGACCTTAGAGGGATCCTGTTGTTGCAGGCATTGTGCAGCCAACTGGTCTGCAAAAAAAGGGCAGTCCCTGCATTGGGAAAGTTTGTAACCTGGTTAGTCAGGACATGCAAAGGTGGAAAACAGAGGTACAGCCTTGCCCAAGGGCATCCAGCAGGTCCATAGTAAAATCAACTGTTGAATTCATGTTGAATTCCAGTGTATTGTCCAGTGGGTAGCAGTATAGTTCTGTTGATAGGCACAGTTCTGGGGGAAGAAGCAGCTGCATATAGCAGATGTGAATATAATTATTATGAATAGATAATAATCTGACCATTACAGAAATATTTTTCTTGCTCTAAAGCAGAAACACTATACCAGAGCAACCAAAACAGAACAGAAAACATACACAGGTATGAGACAACTTTGAAAATAACTTATGTAAGATGCTTATTTTGCTACTTTTGGCTTATAAAGTTAAAGCCAAGACAAAACTTGTATTTATTGGTAGGCACAGCACCACCTGTAGCAGATTGTGCTCTCCACAGCCAAGTGCTGCTTAGAGCTTACTACATGCAGATGTGCTGCTGTATGCTGAATCTGTATGTGCCAATGGTATGTGCACATTGGGAGATGTCAAATACAAGCTCGCATATTGAGGCAGTTGTGTGTGACTTATTTACAAACTTGCACTTACTAACAAGGGTCCTGTTCTAGTAAAGCTTCGATAGGAGGAAATGGGCAAGGGTCCATTATGGGAATTTTATCACCCTTGCAGAGGTGCCTTCAGTTTTGTTTTGCCTTTTAATGGAGTTGAGTAGAGAAAGTAGATTCACATTCAGACTCCAATATTTGTGCTCAGTAACAGCTTTTGTTTGCTTCTTTGACAGTGTTATGAGACAATGAGCTTGAAAGAAGAGCAAAGGTCAGGAGGTGGTAGCTTCTGCAGCGACTGTAGAAAGTCTCATCAGTGTTCACACACTGACTAGAAGCAGGTACTTGAAAGTGTCCCACTGAGGTTTACTACTGTGCAAATGCTGAAGTGCTCAGCGCTTTGCATGCCTAGATCCTAGCGCTAACCATTCATGGCAATGATACTGCATTGCACTTGGAAATAATTTTTTCTTAAAATTACCTTTCATTTCAACAAACGATTTTTATGTTGGACAACCACTTAAGCAGTGGAGGTAGATTGCTGGTCAGTGCTTATACTATGTAAATGAAAACATCAAGTGTATAAAAACAGGTGCTGCTGTTGTGAGTTCTCAGTCACTATAGTGAAACAATTTGCTAGGTATTTGATGTACTGAAGTGTTGTTTGTAATGTTTTAAGTGTGCCAGGCCTGGAAATGTCATGCAGGTCTGGTACCTTATATTAAAAAGGTCATTATTTACATTGTCATTACTTACATTAATATGTACTTGGAATTAAAGCTTTGTATATTTCCTGTTTATTATCATTAGGTATAAGCAATTGAAAAAATACTTCTTGCTGTCCAGAGATGGAAAACAACATAACTACTATCTCTCGTGAAGAGCTTGAAGAACTAAGAGAAGCATTCAGTAAAATAGGTATGCTTTACATAAAAAAATAAGGATGCAATTAACATTGCAAAACCGTGTAGGGTTTGTGGAAGAAATCTTTATGGATCACTTTGTTTTGATAGGGCTGTGTTTTTCTTCTATGTTGCCAGCAATAGCTAAGAAAACAAGAATGTTTACATAAACCCCTAATTTTCACTGAAACTATGTGTGTTTATTAATTTATTTCAACTTCAGCAACTAAAACATATATTTTCTTGCTGGGTAGTTGCATTATTTTGCCATTGTATATGCAGCATGATAGGTCTAAATAAACTTTTTTTTAACTTAGATTTTAAAACCAAAGTTTGATTAAACTTGTTTTCATGTTAAATTGCTGGCACTTTGGTTTTGCTTTGCTTGCACACTTTGAACTAGTAATTTTTTAATTTATTTTTTTTTATTACTGGATTTTACATTTGAAAGTAAAGGTAATCTTGGAGACTTTTTGATCTACTTTTGTAGCTAGCAGATGTTAATAAGTAACTGTACGATTTTGTATGCTTGACAGGATGTTTGCAGATTAATTGGAGAGTAAACAAAAAGAGTGAAAAATGATATAGCAACTAACACTTATTTCCAGATTGCAAGAAGACTTAAATATTAGGATCCAGTTTGTTAAAGAGACTATTGGAAAGGTGTAGGTTAGAGATCTCTAAGACTGTATGTAGTATAGAAAAGGTGAAGAGGAGATTACTCAGTATCTGTCAATACAGGTATCATGTGATGCCTAGTAGAGAGTCAGAAAGCCTAACATGAAAAGAAGCAACTTTTCTTCATGACAAATAATAAAACCATGAACCTATTGTATTGGGATGTTGTTCAGATCAAGAGTAGATAATGGTAAAGGAATAAGATGCAATCACAGAAGACAATTCATGAGTTGCTATTAAACAATCTTCTTGACAGTCTGTAGCTCAAGAAGTCTATAGCCTGTAGGAGCTGGAAAGACAGACCATGTTAAAGAGCATTGTATGCATGTATTGATCTACTGTGAGATGTTAGGATTAGTAATACTCACTGGTATTGTCTGACAGCTTTTCTATTTGGTTTTCGCCATCTGCATTTCTTCTTTTTCTCCCTTTCATTTCTGTGTTTTCTAGTTTCTGCTCTAAGAATTGTCTGTACTGCTCCTACTCACTGACAAACGTTTTCTTATTGTATTATGCTTCTGTAAAACAGAAAAATTTAGCATCATTAATGCTTTTCTTTTTTCATTTTTACATTTCCAGTGTCTTTATGGGTAGATTGCTTGCAGCTATATTGGTAAACTGAGAGAAAAGGCACCTATTTAACTCTCTGCTTGTCATCATGGAAACTTAGCTTCCATGAAAGATGAACCGAGAGAAATAAAATAGCTGGTAACTTGAGTGAGCTCGTGAGCATGTCCTCTGCTTTTTAGATGATCCCTATTATTATGTGTATTGTGACATGTCTGCAAGTCGTACAGCAGGTTAATACATTTGCAGACATGAAGCTTTTCTGTGTAGTGTTTCATGAGTTGTTGGTAGTATTGAAAATGGGAAGAGGAATATTTTCTTTTTAACAGGTGTTAGCCTTTTTGTCAGCAGTGAAATGTGGCTGCCTTATGAAGCTGTGCAGAAACTCCTTAGTGTAGTATAGATTACAGGGAAATGACCCTATAGCAATCAGGTATGACTAGAGATGAAAGCATGTTTCTCTGCTTGCCCTTCTGTAATGTGATGCGTACTCACCCACTCTGATAATGTTGGCTGAGTTTTGATACTAGAGGCAACGTGGAGAGGTTTTTTAACTAGTAAACCAAAGAAAGCAAAAAATAGGTACAGATCATCCCCGGTTTGTTCTTCACAAGTAAGCCTAACCCCATCAAAAGTTCTGAAGAACAGAAAATGTCTATCAGACAGTAGGATAAGAAACAAAATGCAGAGTCAGGCAGAGTTCTTGTATAAGTAGTTTTTCTTGTGTAAGTGTGCTCTTCTGATAACAATTTTCTTCAGATTTGAGCTTACTTATTGCAAACAGTGTAATATCAAAAGTAAGAATATAGTAACTTATCTCCATTTTACGTGAAGGTTTATAGAGAGTTTTGGTGGGAGTCTTTGAAAAAAAAAACTTAAATTTTGCTCTTTAAAAATTTGCCATCTTGTTATAGCTTTGGTTGGGGATTATAAAGTAGTTCCTGAGAAAACACGTAACAGGATGGCACAACTTCTAGCCAGTTGTGCCTCTAATCCACAAGTATTCCTTCATGCTTACTTACCTGTGTCAGAAGAAGAAATACATGTCTCCTAGATCTATATTTCTCGTGCTTCTATTCTTGACAGTTGCTATATTTGCTTCTTTACATAAGTATAAAAATAACTAGTGCTCTCATTTTACAGATATTGACAACAGTGGGTATGTCAGTGATTATGAGCTTCAAGACCTGTTTAAAGAAGCAAGTGTGCCCTTGCCTGGTTACAAAGTCCGTGAGATTGTAGAAAAAATCATTGCAGTAACAGATACCAACAAGGACGGGAGAATCGACTTTGAAGAATTTGTTTCTGTGAGAGATTCCCTTTAGATGTTTCTCTACTGTCTGATATCTGTTGATAACTAGGCTAGAAAACTGAAATAAGTGGTACAACTAAGTAATATTTTGATACAAATAACTAATATTTTGAGAATGGGGAAGAAATATGCTATAGTCATTGAAAATCTGTGTATCTTTAGTTGTTTTCTTCAGTTTACCAGAATATCTGTGGAAAAAATGTGTAGATTGTTGAATGTCTACTTTTTTTAGGTAGCATGGCTTAATAAAGGTAGCACTTGAGGTACTCACTGAGAAATAATATTGGATATCCAGTATACAAGTTTCATGAAGGGATTTAAACTGGTTTTACCCATATAGTAAACTTTTTTCCAGAACAGAAGTAAATGTAAATGCAAAAGAAAGGCAGTCAGGTTAAGTACTGACTCTAGAGTACTTATAGGAGTTAGCATTTGGTTATTTGAAGGTGTGACCAATCATAAAATGCTCTCTAATTTATTATTTTTTATTCCAGATAATTCAGGAATTGAAAAGTAAAGACGTTAGCAAATCTTTCCGAAAATCAATAAACAAAAAGCAAGGTATTACTGCAATTGGAGGAACATCAGCAATATCTAGTGAAGGGACACAACACTCTTATTCAGGTAAGAAATAATTAAACATAAGCAAATTTTGCATGGAGGAAGACTCTTTACATTTGCACTATAGCTGAAGACAATAAAACAAACCTGGAAAATGTTGCTGTTGAAAGCAAATTAACACAGAGAAGGTATGTGGAGATGGACAAATGTGGGTGGTAGCTTATTAAGACGTTGGCTGTTCGGTTGTTGCTAGTTTCATGCTGGACTCGGAAGTGAACTAGGCATCTTTTGCAGAAACAAAAAATAAAAGCAAGCACTGACAGCATGTGGCTTAGGGCAGGGGGCCCTTTGGCATACTTCTAGTACAGCTAGTCAAGTCTTTGGCCAAAACCCACATATCGTTTCTGTATGGAAGGGGCCTCCTCAAGTCTCTGTACCCTTACAGAGTTGTTCACTCCCAGATGATTTTTTCATAGCCTATCTCATACTTGAGAAGTTGCTTTTAATACTTGATCTCTGGTTTTTTCTACTTCCCACTGCTGCATGTCATTTAAATTGATAATTGTGCCTAATTGCATTGCAGCTCCCAGTCACAATGTTAACACCTTCCAAGATCATGTTGCAGTAAGCAGTATTGCAGCTTATTTGATTGACTTGAGTCTGGGATTTGCTGTGGTTCCAGAAGTGGTTTAAGATTCTTTATATGAGGAAGATTCACTTCAGTTACCTAAAGGTGGTGATACCTTTTGTCTCGGTACTGTTGTTATAGCACCACCTGCACTTGGTGTATGCCCAAAGCAGGGGATCTGTTCCCTATCAAAGGATGTCTCTATGGGGACATGATCAGAGCTAATCATTTAGACTCTTTCATTTTTAGTGGAGAGAAACTGACTTCACTAGAGGTGCAATTCATGTGACCTGGTCTCATCAGCATCTAGACTAGCATGCACTAGAATTTCACATTTCTTCCCACTAACAATGAAAGAAGTGTAAAGAGTCAGGTGTAGGTGCCTGTCCTGTATGTTTCATGAGGTAAGTGAGGTGAATACCACCTGCACTGTCTGGGAATTTGAGTATGGGTACTTGATTGCTTGTTGTCCCAATAAACGTTCTTAGTTACATACTAATAAATTCTGCACTAAATATGAAAGAATTTCAAGCTGAGGTGCTAAACTTTCAGTTTCTCACAGCTAAATACAGCGCAGTAACCCCGATGATAGTCTCAAAAATACTGCCAGTCTCTGAAGTCCCAGTAGAAGGCAGAATGAAATGCTGGATAGATGTGCGCTTCAGATCTGAGAGTTCCCTCTCTTTGTTGTAATTGCTGAGAAACTGAATTAAAAGTCAGTCATGATGATACCTTCCTCATTACGTCACTATGATTTTATGTTGTCCTTCAGAAAATCACCACAGGTTTAGAGAGAAAGATTAGGAGAGATCTGTCTGTGTGTGCTGGGTTTTTGCGTTCTTTCCCACTGGTCTGATTCTTTCAATAACTGACACCTGTGAAACTAAGAGGGTTTGTTGCAGGGGCGCCTCTGACCATGTCTGATATTCAGTAGTATGTGTTAGTGGAAATGACAATAGATCTTTTAATGCTGCTTCTCTTTTCAGAGGAAGAAAAAGTTGCTTTTGTTAATTGGATAAATAAAGCTCTACAAGATGACCCAGACTGTAAACACCTCCTACCTATGAACCCATCAGATGCCAGTCTTTTTAAATCCCTTGCAGATGGCATCCTCCTTTGGTGAGTCCAGGGCTGTGAGAAAGGACAGAAATTTATCTCAAAGGTTAAATGCTGGTCACAGTTATCTGAATTGCAAAACTTCTGACAGGCTTTAATATCAAGACTTGAGTCTTAAATTATAGTCTTAAATTTTTCAACCAGTGTTGAAACGGGGAAAATCTATTTGTGAATAGAAATGTTATTTTTAGCAAGTTTTTATGTGACTCTGTGCATGCATTATAGAAGTGGGTTTCTACTTCATACGCATAATTATGCATGCAAGATACATGCAGACCCTTTATAAAGGAGATAATTACATAGTTCATGTATTCATTAGCTGAAATAATTAGAAAACATTGTATTTCAAATATTTTACGAAGTTTTTAAATGTAGTTACTAAATCATAGGATGGGAGGAACAGAAATCCAAGTTAAATTTATGGCAAAACAGAGGGCATCGAGTAGGTCCCTTAAGTTTAGTCTGCTGCAACTTTCTAGTTACTAGAAGTAAACTAATAGTACTTATTCATACACTGTGGTAACATAGGATTAGCATATTGCTATTGACATGATTTAGTCTGAGATCCTTGTAAATGCAGGATATTATAGAAATGCAAGATACTATCAAAATGCAATTCAGCAATATATTGATTATATCACAGATTTTCACTAGAGATTATTTAACTGACTTTATTGTTTTAATCTCCTCAAGAATTTTGATGGCACAGGCATATTCTCTTGCTTAAGTATCAAACCCTCAATTGCTCAAGTTTCTTATAATTGCATATTATCAGAGGGTTTCTGGATGAATATGCAATTATTTAATAGGAAAAGGAGATTTAGAGGATGAGATTTTGGTATTTTTTCCTCTTGTCAGAAATATTTACAGCTAATTTAAAGTGTTAGGAGCTTATAATCAAATAATATATTTTCTGAGAAATCGAAGTTTGAATAAACTCTGACTTTTGTTCCTTAGCAAAATGATCAACTTTTCACAACCAGATACAATTGATGAAAGGGCTATTAACAAGAAGAAACTTACTCCTTTCACTATTTCTGTGAGTACTGCGTAGATAGAAACTTGCTATGAATTAAAAATTAAAATATTTTTCTGCAGCTTTGTTTCAATGACAGTTTTAGTGGAGGAAAAAGAAGCCCTATGTGTTAAAAAATATCAAAGCATGAAATTTTATTTTCTAATAACCTGATGTTAAGAAACCTCCTGTTTCTTAGGTGATATACATAGGAACTTGTATTTTTCATGCTTCTCTATCACTAATCTTGTTCTGCTTTACTAAGTATCTAAAGAAGGTAATTTTAGACTTTTGAGTGGATCCTCAGGTCATATTTTAGGGAACTACGTCCATAAGTTACCAGCCTACTGAGGGAAAAAAAAACACCAAACCCAAAAAGACCAACAAAAAATTCCTTATTAAAAACTTCAGTTAATTGGCAGACTTTTCATTTCAGGCTGTGACATTTAAAATATGGCAAGTAAACCCACACCATGTTGTAAATCCTCTGAGTGAGTTTTGCAAGCTCTGCTTATTGAAAGAAAACATGTCAGCAAAGATGATATTACTTGTGTTTATGTTGTCACTGTAGATAGTTAAACTATTACACAAGAAAATAATAATATTTACAAAAGCTGACAGGCTTTTTTTCTTGGAATGTTTAATCTGTGGCAATCACTATCTTTGCTTTCAATGTCAGGATGTTGAATTCCCATGATTTTATTATACTGTTCAATAACAGTTTAACAGTTGCTTGAATAAATGTGTCAGCCTGTGTAAGATCAAGATGAGATGACAGTGATGTCAGCCTTGCACACAGGGCAGAATTCATATGGGCACGTTTTTCCACAGGATCAAGCCCTGATATTGTGAGCAATATTGTGTAATTTGTATTTGTAATACTTATGCATTACAAAAAATATTTTATTTAGAGTATTCCTCAGCAATCCAAGCTGCAGAAGACGGTCCACAATTTCTTGGTGGGTCTGTATTAAACACAGTCAATAATGTTTTCCATTAAATCTTTGTTAGATACATGGTGGTTCATAAAAAATCTCCAGAGTGCAGTTTTCCACTGGGAACTGTAAACTAATGCATTATTTCTTATAACTTCTGAATCTTACAAAATAAAATATGAATAAATTTACAAAGAATTACAACCTCATATGGTTTTTATTTGTTTTGTTGTTTGGTTTTTTTTTAAATAATTATATTGCAAATAGGAAAACCTAAACCTGGCTCTGAACTCAGCATCTGCTATTGGCTGTACGGTTGTCAATATTGGATCACAAGATTTGCAAGAAGGAAAACCACACTTGGTATTAGGACTCTTGTGGCAGATCATTAAAGTTGGTCTTTTTGCTGATATTGAGATCTCTAGAAATGAAGGTAAGAGGAATGCCAGGTATAGCAATGTTGGCAATTTGAATTAACTGACACCACAATAGCAGTGATTTTGGCTTACTTTAAAACTTGCTTTTAGCTCTTATCGCCTTGTTAAATGAAGGGGAAGAACTAGATCAGTTAATGAAGCTTTCCCCGGAAGAGCTCTTGCTACGCTGGGTGAACTACCATCTGGCCAATGCAGGGTGGCAGAAAATAAATAACTTCAGCCAAGACATTAAGGTATGTAGTTATCCACTCTGAAAATATAATATAATGTTACTTAAACATACTATGCATGGAAAAAAATTAGCCAGAAGTATTTAGAAAAGTAGTAGTCATCTGCTTTTTGTATCTATAGGTTCGTCCTGCATTTTTAAACACTGAAAGAGCATTATTCTGATTACTTATATTCTATTCAGTTGCTCATACCCCATATTTACCACATCACAATGAGAGAAAACATTTCTGAGGAGCTTACATTCAGGGAAGTTCTAATGCTCTAAGATTTATTTAGGAGAATTTGCACTATCTTATTATCTTTTTCCTGTCCATCCTTCCCTGCTCTTGAGTCTGCAGAAACCCATCTTTCCTCTTTTTTGTTATTTTAAAGAAGTGATGTATAGCATTTAAATCTCATCCAAATGCATATTTGCTAATGGTGATTGCCCTTTGCACCTAGCATTCTGTAGAAGAGTAGGAAACCTCTTGAGGAGTGAACTTTTACAGAGGTCTGTCTGGAGTAACTACTGATTCTTGATCCAAGGGGAGAGCAGCTCCCCTTAATCACTGTGCTTTGTTGGTTATGCCAGTTCAGTGACACAAGGGGACTGAAAGGCATGCTGGTTTCTCGGGGCAGGGGCAGATCTGCATAATTATTCTCTCTTCTTTAGCCATCCTGCATAAGGTGTGCAGAGTACTGTAGTTAGTCCACTTGAACAGAGAAAACTCCAACTTCTTTAAACTAAAAGTAAAGGAGGAAGATTGCCTAAGGTGATAAGAGCTCTTCATTGAAAAAACCATATCATTAATTACTAGTTTCAACTCTTCAAGTGCCATCAAGAAAGCTATTATTAAAGCAAAACTAACTAGGGTTTTATATGAAAACTGCTATTATAGTAAAAATATTACATGCTATTTAAGAGAGGCATTAAATACTGCTAAAACTATCAGAGTTTTGTTTTATTTTCCTAGTTTCTTAGACGGGGCTGCTAATAGAAGCATACTGAAAACTGCATCAAATAAATTGCTTTTGTCACTATAGATTCATCCTAAAAGAATCCACTTTGCTCTCCATTTTTAATTCCAATTGCCTCATCAATTAAGAAAGAGAAATTTTTATAAAACAGTGTATTTGAAAATGATAGTGAGGGAATAAAATACCAACATTGAAAATAAGATCCATATTGGAGGGGTTTTTTTGTGGGTAACCTATACAAATTTGCCTTAAATATCTTAATTACAGCCACCTAGTTCATATCCAGCAAAATAAACTTAACTAAAATAGCACAGAATAATTACTTACCTGGCTAAATAAGTTCCATGTGAAATAGTGTAGTAAAATGGCTGTATGACCTCATCGATATTCACTGGAATTAGGGTGCCATATTTTTTACTTGTATAGCTGTTGAACTGGACTATAAAAGCACTAAATGATTACTAAAGTACATGCTTGCTCTTTTTAATTTTTATATATATATATATTATTGCTCATTTTAGGATTCAAGAGCATACTACCATCTGTTAGATCAGATTGCACCCAAAGGAGGTGACCTTGATGAATTGTCCATTAAAATCGACTTTTCAGGATTTCATGTAAGTATCCAGAAACACAAAAATAAACTGCAATTATCTGAGACCTTTATGTATGTATCCAACAACCTGCTTACAATGCTGTCCCAGAA
The DNA here is from genome assembly GCA_026283785.1 of Coracopsis vasa. NCBI lineage: Eukaryota > Metazoa > Chordata > Aves > Psittaciformes > Psittacidae > Coracopsis > Coracopsis vasa. The sequence goes on along the minus strand of JANHGB010052716.1, from coordinate 10,489 downwards.
TCCTCTTTTGTTTTGTAAAGCATACAAAACCAGTCAGATTCCTCAATGTCACAAAAGTTCAAATGGGTGAAAAGTAGAGTAAAGTTCTGGAGCGCTGCTTAAACAGGATAGTGAATCCTACAGTCTAAAATTTGGAGTGATATGTTACTTGGAGTAGCATCTAACTCTTTTATTTTCAGTTGAGTCTTTCAGTACAAATCTTACAACATCCTGCACAGTTCTGCTCTTCTGGAATTCAGGCAAAAAAAAAGAGTAGACTTCACAAACTTTGTGATCCTTCCTCAAACCAAATAGCATTCAGAAATAACCTGGGAGGCCTTCCAATAACTAGCAAGGAATTGTGGCATCGTTCAACCTTTAAGTTGTAGAGGTGTAGATAGTCTAAAACCAGCCTAGGTAGATATGAAACCACTTTTCTCTAAGCTGCTACATAATGCCCCTTTGAAGGATTATTCTGACAATGCATTTGATGTAAAATTGAACTCTCTGCCTGACATAGATATCTATATATAAATCAGAATCTTAGGTAGAATCTCATTATTCATTATAATAATGAAAACCAGCATGCAAAATTTTGTTTGCTTACAAGCTTCAGTTCTCTCAAACTCATTTATGAGGAAAGCTCTGTTTTGTTTCTTTGCTTTTGTTTCTTGGGTGGGTTTGGGTTGGTTTTTTGTGGTGGGTTTGTTTGTTTGTCTGTTTGGGTTTTGGGGTTTTTGTTTTGTTTTTTTGTTTGTTTTTTTTCTTTTTTGAATGAGAAAGGATAGTAGGTAGGTTTTTTCCATGTAATTTCCTACAGCTCATATGATCACATTCTGTAATATGATCATATATTATATTATAATTATATAAATTTATTTATAAATCAATTATTAATAACATGTAACAGCTTGTTTTAGAGGAAGTTCCTGGTTGAGCGTACCAATACTGAAGTACTGACTATTACTCAATTCTAATGGCAATTCAGTTACTAACTTACTTACTCGTAAATAGTAACTCTTAGTGTTACAGAGATTAGAGGCAAAAAGTACATGCTAGACTGTTTTGAGGCAAAAGGTTGTGAACACTGATTTATTCTATATACATTAATAATAAAGACAAAATAACACATAAGTCACCAACTTGTGATAATTTAGAAGCAAAAGTATTAAAAGGAAAGCAGGTGGATTATCACCAAGCATTCAAACTCTTACCGAGGGTTAGGGGCATGATCTGTAGTTACTGTGCTGCTACAGTATCAGTTTGAAGCAGTCATGATGAACCTTTAGCATACGTAGGAGAATATGCAGTGTGGGAATCAACTGAACATAAATGTAAATATAACTAATACACTTCTAACTGCTGCTGCTGTTGCTGTGATTCCTGAGGAAAGCTGCAGAGGCAGCAACAGAAGCAAAGGACAGAAAGAAAGTGGAAGGAAGATGGGACAAGGGGACTTGTTATGGGCTGAGCGAGCTAGCTCAGGCATTGGGGGAATGACTGAGGAGCTGACATGGGTCATTTAAAGATTTGCCAAGCTGAAGGCTCAGGTGAAGAATGGAAACATGCTAGTATTCATTACAAATTAATTTTCATTTTTTTCTTTTAGGATAAAAATGACTTGAGGAGGGCTGAATACATGCTCCAACAGGCAGATAAATTGGGCTGCAGACAGTTTGTAACTCCAGCTGATGTTGTTGCAGGCAACCCTAAACTCAATTTGGCTTTTGTTGCAAATCTCTTTAACACATATCCAGCCCTACACAAGCCTGACAATTCATCTTACGATCTCAATTTATTAGAAGGTACTCAATTTACTAAGCATATGGGAGACAAGAATATGAGTGATTTCTATTTAAGTATTCCTTCTAGATTGTGATATAGGATCCCTGTGCAACAGTCCCTGTGTTAACACCAGCATATAGAGCTTTCCCACTAGCTGTCAATATAAGCCTCAGTAGAAGTTCCCATTACTGTGACTATAGCTGTATTAACCTAACCAAAGGCTATTCCTGAATAACCTTCTATTATTCATTTGCAGGAGCAAAAACTGTCCTCTTAGTTTTTTTGCAGTTTCCTGCTTCTTTCCATACTGTTCCTATTTTAGCTGATGCAAAAATTGTAGCTTTCCCTAATTTGCAGTGTTAAGCAACTGTAATAATCTTTTCAAGTACTTTTCACATACTGTTTTTGTGTGTGTATGTGTATTAGTTTGTTGCCTTTTAACATGGGCAACATTAAAAAGGGCTTCTGTATCAGCAACCTATATCAATCTATTGTGTCAGCAACCTATGTAAATCATAGCACATGAGTAAATTTGAACATTAACTGTACAGTTCGGATCCCTAATGCTAGAAATAAAGGGATAATTGGTAGCAATCTTTGGCTGTTACCCTTTCTGTGGACCAGGTAATCTAGGATAATGAAATGGCTCCTGCCAGTGTATTTCACAATTGTTCACTGATCTCAAAGGAATGGTGAGAATCAGGGGTGCCACACTCGGGAGAATCATCAGCAGTGTTCACATATTCCTCTGCACTGCCTACTTCTGCCTTCCTCTTACTGTTCCTATCAGATTTCCTTTCCATCTAGGTGAGTCCATCTTCCTTTGCTCCTCATTTTTTCATGATTTATCTGCTCAGCTGCATACCTATGTCACAAATCCTGCATCCCTCAGACCACTCCTGTTTCAGGCTTCTGGCTCATCTAGTTTCAGCTGGGTGTCAGCTGTGGTAGAAGTATCAGAGGTAGTTTCCCCTTTTTAGCTGTGATATCCCTAGTCACTGCAGTCCCTGCTGTCTAGGAAAAATGATTGCTCTTCCTCTGCTGCAGTCTTGTCAGAAATGTATGCTCTTGGAAGTGTATACAGAAGCTGTGTGGCAGTGGAATATGTTCTGTTCAGCTTATCTGTTCTGAACGTAAAGTTGCAGGTATGATTCAAAATACTGAAAACTTGGTCAAATTTAGAAGCATTCTCATTGGCATGGCAAAACCAGCTGAACTATTTTCTGAACTTTTCCTAAAAAAACATTAGATGAGATCAAAGCCTGAGTTAAAACAGTTTGTATAAAGTTACAATCACCTGAATACTAGATTACAATTTTGTAATGCAAATACCAGCCAAATTTAACTCAGTATTTATAGGATGTATTTTAGGGATGGATCATGCCAATATTATCTGTTCATAGGCAAGTAGATGACTCTCCTTTGCCCCCAAAAAATAGCTCCTGCGGTGTCATGTAGATCTAAACCATCACAATAGCTACTTCAGCCAAAAGACAATGTTTTATATTTGTTTTTCTGTTAATTTGTTTATTTTTTTCCATAAAATCCTGTGGTTTTATTGATATTTTCTCAAGGTAGTGATATAAAATATAAGAGATTCGTTCCTTTATAGTTTCATCATAAATTGTCTGTTGAAATTTGACTCATAATTTATAATGCTTTCCTATTTTGCTTCATGAAATGCAGATTTGACCCCTCCTAATGTAGGTACTGTATTTAGTACTTTTCTGTACTCCATAAAAGTGTTTATTCTGAAATGTTTATTTTTCTCCCCACCCCACCCCCCACTGTTTTATTCATCTCTGTCCCTTTCTGGTTGATTTTTGCATTGTTCTTGTATTTTTCTATTACTTTAATATGCCGTCATAAGTATAGGACAAGGAAAAAAATCCCACAGGTCTAATATGATGCGTACAAAATTTGGGCAAGACTTGCAGTAAGTCAAATGCCATATAGTTATTTCTGTGGGTTTAGCCAGTAGGGGTTACGAACCTAGATGTGAAGCTCTGGACATATGTGGGTGAGTAGAGCTTTCTGAAAGTCATCATTTTCCTGCGTAAATTCCATCTTTTCAGTGGCTGCTCCACCCAGAGAGTGTGATTGGGGCTGTTCTTTTTGGTTTTAGACAGTGAACACTGTGCATAAATTGACATCTGCTCTAATGATACTTAAGGAGTCTGGTGATGTGCACTTGTATACAGAGAGCATATCCCTCAGGTATACTGACAGCAAAACGAACATTTGATATTATGTCAGGATGGAGCGGGAAGTCCTGACCTTCAGGCAGTGCGCAAGTGTTGCTGTTGCTCCGAGGAACCTCTCATTCGGAGGAAACAGCACAGTTGGGAATCTAAGACTCACAGAAAGCTGAGTCCTTCGGGAGGAGGAAAAGGAGGGACTTCTGGCCATACCCATTTCCTCCAGTGTAGATGTCCTCTGCTGCTGGACTTCAAGGCTGTTACCACGAGAGGGTTAACTACTCCCATTCAGGTCAGATGAACTTCCAGTACAAATTGCATCTTGAGCTCTGTTTTCTCAGTTGTAGGTATTTGGAGCCCTTTGGATTCTTGACCCCATCTCTATGGCTTCTCCCCACTCAGTTCCATAGTATAATGGTCTCAAAGAAAGAGATAGCAATAAATACAAAGAATACTACCAAATTTGCTCCTCTCTCTTTTATGTAGCTCTGCCCCCTTTCTGCAGTTTTCCAATGATTTTGGCTATCTGCTGCACCACTCAGCAGAAGATATGCTCCTGATAGGATCACAAGGTATATTTTGAATAAAAGAATAGAGAGAAAAAATTGGTCAGTTTTCAGCCATCTGGAAAACTTAAGAACGCTTATATGTTGCATGATAAAGGGATTTATTTAGAGTGGCATATTAAATATAGTATGCTGGGTTTCGTTCTTGGATTTCTGCTGTCGAAAAGGGTGCTGCCCAACTTGCATGCTTTTGCTTCTGCTTTAGATTCTTTCAACAGTGTTATGCATGCATTTTAAAATTGTCAGTCTGAGTGCAGTTGCTGGGTATCTGGTTTTGTAGCTACTCTTCATTTAACAGAAGCTCATTAAATAATCTTGTTACTGTCTTGCAATTAACAAGTGTTCCTAAAAACACTTTGCAGTCAGTATTTTAGGTGTTGCAAATCAACTCGAAGCTCAGCAAGCCTAAAAACTTGGGGGGAAAAAAAAAAGAAAAAAGAAAAAGGGACTTGTTCAAAATACAATAACCTCTAAAGTTACTCTGTAGACTTAAATTATATATCATGCTTGTATTTTGATTGTATCTATTTTATGGGAAACTTGGTATTTTTAATAGCTTTGTCATAAAATGTGATTCTTTTAAATTCTGTTGTGGGAAGAAATAAGTGAAACAAAGCTGACTGCTTGAAGAGTTTGCAGAACAGTTGGTTTGGTTTGGTTTTTTTTGCTTCAGCGTGTATTCATCAGTGACTCTGGTAAATTTTGCAAGTAAATCTTTGAAACAAATACAAGTTTGAATTGCATATAAAAGACCTCTTAATTTAGAAAAGATATCAGTGGGGTGAATATGATTTATTTCATAACTGGAAAGTAACTGGTAAGCTGGCTGAAACTTTATAGATAAAATTTGTTCTGTTGGAAAATGTCAATTACAGATGACATTACTGAATTTCTTTTTCTTTCTTTTTTTTTTTTTGTAAATATATTTTGAAGTCCAGAGCTTTTGCATAATACAGGAGAGACCTAGATTAAAACTGTAACCCCTATCTAAAAGCTGATGTTATGACATAGGTCTAATTAATGGAAAAATAATATTAAAAAGGTTTTTCTATTCTAATGATAAATACATGTTTATACAATAGCTTCATTTTGCTAAAACACTCATTGTTCTGTAATGAATGTAGAACAGCAGTACTAAATGAGACAGTTTTCCTGCTACATAAACCTCATTAGACAAACTTGGTACCCTTGTCCTCTAAGGAACAAACAAAACCAACCAAACAAAAAGCACATAAAAACCCAAGCACACACACAAAAAAGGATAATCTGATTTTCACATGTTTCAGTTGTGAGAAATCTGCTCCTTCGTTGTTGGGGGAAGTTTTCTCCATCTTCAGTTTTCTGTCTTAAAACAGTCCTTTCTGTTTTCTTAACTCTGTACTATCAGCCCAGGGGAACAAAATGATGAGGGTGTTCCAAGCTCGCATATTTAGGCTAAATGTTTTCTTAAGGGCTCCTCTCTGATGCAAAAGAAAATAAGCTTATCCAGCCCTGAGCCACATGCAGTTGGCCGCAGATACATTGTTAAAATTTAGATAATGTTGTATGAAGAAAATTAAAGTATTACTGCAAACTCTAACTTTATAGACAAAATACATTGGCTTAGGGCTCATGATTACAACAGATTAAAAACAATCTAAGGGAAGTGAAGGTTTAGGGGGGTTTGTTTTGTTTTTTCCTACTCAATTTTCTGTATTTCTGATAAGCAGAGTTGCTAGTAAAAATTGCAACAGTAACTAGCCCACTTGGCATTATAAATAGCTTCACAAATTCAACCAGTACAGTGCTGCCTATTTAAGTCTCCAGTGTTAAAAACTAAAAAGGTGAGGTCTATTGTTTTGGGAAGGACCCTCACAAATTAATACTAGGAACTTCTGTGTGGAAAGACGTGGAGCTGTAGTTTCTGGAGTTTAATGCTAAGTGTGTTAGTACTAACTTTTGATAAGAATATGCCATTTCAAACAGATTTAAAGATACTGTTGAATGCAATTTCCACTGATTCTGTTTTTAGGATCTCTAAAAAAAAAAAAGCTATTTTCTCCCCTATATATTAATTACATATATATTAAATATAACCAACAAATTATTTCTGTATTTTATAAAATTATATTCACACACAAAAATGTAGTCTAATAGTACTCCCTGTAAGTGCCAGAACTGAGGGACTCTGAATTTGATACAATTGCCTTGACTTATTGGCCAGTAGAGACTACTGTTAGGGAAGGGATAAAGTCATCTGGGGGCTAAGGGAGAGGTGGGGGAAGAGTATGAGCCATTTAAACATTGCTTATTAAAGTGTGTTTTCCAATAATTTATATAGATTTATATTTGTCATCATAGGAGAAAGTAACGAAGAAAGGACTTTCAGAAACTGGATGAATTCACTGGGTGTAAGCCCATATGTTAATCATTTATACAGGTAAGGCTTTTTTTAAAAACAAGAATTTGATTTTCTGTGGATGACAAGGGAAGAATGATGAGAAGAATGAAGGGAAGTTTTATTTCTGCTTGAACAGTGATTTCCAGGTTTTCACACAGCGTGATAGGACCTTCAGAACTGGTCTGTGGACCCACATTAAGCAGTGCCTGACTCTAGGGTATTCTGGTCGTGACCTAGAAATCCTAGAAAACCTAAGCCCTGTTGATGTGCTCCTCTCACTCACTTATACATTGAATTACATTTTGTTTTAAAAAAGTTGATATAATTGTGGTTTATAATGCATGGTTTCTATTTTCTCTCATGACATGACCACAAACCTATTAAACCAGTAGTGTAATTCTAAACTGTGAGAGGGGATAAGTGTCTGCTGGTCAGACTATAAGAATCAGTACAGCATTGTATTCCCTCAAAAAGAGCTTGTTAACATGCTTTTTACATGCTTTTGATTACTTTAAAATTGTGCCAGCATTCTTTCTGTCCTATCAATAAAAGATGGGATATAGGGAGCAACTGTGAACATGTGTGCATGTCTACTTGATGTTAGGTTTCATTGTTCCTGTTTTATGAGCTCTGTAAAGTGAATGCGGTCTGTAGATAGTTTAACATGGAGAATTTAATTTTGCAGTTAGCTGAAGGGAATTATCAAGAATGCAATTTATAATGAGAAAATACTTTTTCTATTTTTTTTTTCATAAGCTAAATGTATTGGTTTTGGTTATTCTTTAGCACAATACATTTGTGGGTGCAGATTAAGCACTCAGGACTTTTTTTGAAAGCCCTGAGGAAACTAAAACTAGACCGATCAATGAAAACTTGTTTTGCTAAATGTTTTGTTTGTGCCCACCCTATGAAAGCAATTATTTAAATAAAGTTGGTAAAACCAGTACCTGTGTTTGCTTCACTAAGATTTGTGAAAATGATTAAATGAAATACACAATGTAAATAATCACAGGTTAGAATAATAGGGAATAGGCCGGTTTCTCCACAGAATGTCACAAATTTTTATTTATGTGAGTGGAAATTTTCAGCAACTTAATTACAACTGCAGAAGTCTCAGTATTTACTTTCATTGTGAATGTGAGCTTTTGTACTTAAAAACATTGTTTTACTCTGGTTTAGTGACCTCTCTGATGCTTTAATAATCTTCCAATTGTATGATATGACTCGTGTGCTGGTTGACTGGAACCGCGTCAACAAACCTCCTTATCCATTACTTGGTGGTAACATGAAAAAGGTGGGCAGATAACTCTGGCATACAGTCGATTTCACTGTCTGCTATTGTTATGTTTGTAATGGTCTGGGTTGTCTATCTCTCTCAGATTTGCATGCTGCTGGGGGGAGAGTGGGAGGAGAGAGAGATGGGAAAAAAAAGGAAAAGTATCTTTTGTATATTATCCCAATGAATAAATAGCAGTTACAGCATATATCACTTCAGTTTCTAAATGTGCATTACTTTTGGTAATATTTAATTTAGGGTTTAATTAGGGTGTATAAAGTAAAAGTTTCAGGCCTGCCACAGCTGTCATTACGTGATGCTCTTGCATTGGGAGGCGTTTCATCACAGAGCAGTTTTATATGCTGTCAGGAGAAGTGCAAGACTTGCAGAATCCAGAAGCTTTCAGTTAGTTTTATGATTATTATGGGTCAAGAAAAAAGTAGAGGGGAAAAGAAATACTGCCTAAGAATTAACACATTAAATATTTTTCCAAATTCAGATTTGGTGTAAGTATATATAAATTCATTTACTTTAGTGGAAGTGAACATGGTTTTCTCAAGTGTGAAAAAAAGATCATCCTTGGAATCTTGCATACTTGTATTTATAATAAAAGCTGTTACTTTAACCGCAGTATAGAAAGGCTAGAAATCTTTCTTGGCTCCAAATCTCATCCAAGGTAACAAGTAAGCCAAATTCAAAATAAACATACATTATAGGTCTGTATTACAGAAATATTAAGGCATTTTCATTATTTGCATGCAATGTTTATTTTTAGATTGAGAATTGCAATTACGCAGTAGAACTTGGGAAGACAAAAGCCAGATTTTCACTGGTTGGTATTGCTGGACATGATCTAAATGAGGGTAACCCAACTCTGACTTTGGCTTTGGTATGGCAGCTGATGAGAAGGTAAGTTAGGCACAGTATATGATAGATGTGTATATATATGTATCTGCGCGTGTGCGTATATGTGTGTGTCTGTATCAAGGCAAGTTAAACCCAGCATTAGTTCACCCAACAGGTATTTTAGAGAGCCATCTCTTTTTTTTTTTTTTTTTTGTAGTTTTGCATATTATGTAGTGGTTGAAACCACAATAATATGTATGTGTACACATCCAGTTACAGAAAGTATTAAAACCTTATATACTATGAACTGTGATTAAAACTATAAATCCTGCAGCAAGTAAAAAGAGCAGAGATTATTTCATGTTGATTCAATGTACCTTTCTTTAAGTAATTTAAGTATTTGTAAAATCAAAAAAGTTAAATAGGAAGAGGTAATGCACTATAGAAGTTAAATTGGAAGAAATTTTTAGGCTATCACAGCTGTAGTAATGTAACTATTGTAAAATCAAAATCTAGCTAGTGCACTGAGCAGGAAAAAATATAAATCTATTTCAGTAAAAAGTATTTTATTGCAGGAATTTTCCACAAGTTTAGTTTTCTTACACCTACCCCTAAACACTCAGTGCTTTTTGTTTGTGAGGCTGTTCTGATTTTACTTTTCAAGGTGACTTGGATGGTAGGGAGTCATTTAAGCTTATCAAATAAAATTAGTTATGGTGTGCTTAGTAAAACAGACATAGAAAGATGATATAATAGTGAATCTTAAAATTTTTTATTCAAGAATAAGTATTACTTTATTCTTGCAACAACCAAAAAAGTGATTTAAGGTACTAAATAGTTTGTAAGATAAGGGTACATAATGAAGATGATCATTTGGCGTCATTACTGTGCACAAGTAGTATTTTACTTGTAGCTTAGGACTGTCAGCAGAGTGAACTTCTACCACTCGCTTCGACTTAGACTTGTTTTCTTTATTAAAGGTATACTTTGAACGTACTATCAGACCTTGGAGATGGGGAAAAAGTAAATGATGAAATTATTATTAAGTGGGTGAATCAGACACTTGCAAAAGCAAATAAGAAAACTTCAATTACGAGTTTCAAGGTAAATCTGATTGATATACTTTTTCTTTATATATATAATCAGATTGGGGATTTTTAATCTAACCTGTTAACAATTTGGCTTTAATGGTGGCTCTCATCACGTAGCGTAATTGTATAAGGAAATATTTCTGACAGTTTGTGAAACCTCAAAAGTGTTTTACATGTTTATTAATAAGAAACAAAACTAAATTACAACTTGTTACTCTGACAAAACAAACCAACCCCAAAACAATCACATCAACAAAGGCTAAACTTTCAAAGGGTTTTTTGGGCAAAATTACCAATATTTAGGCATGGCATGTCATATCTATTGAATTTTTGGATATAAGCACTCTCATGCTTGTACAAACATGAAG